>JAXRKP010000029.1:600076-662576 GCA_037039925.1 Doris montereyensis | reverse complement strand
TTGGAATATTACGGAATGTCACACACGTAAAATTAGTTTGTGCGGTAAGAGCTTGTTTGTTTTTTAAACAGTTGGCAGATGTGCATAGGCACAAGCTACAGCTAGGAGGTAGAGCATGCAATCGACTCGTTTCCCTTTCAATGGGATGGTTTTGTATCATTTGTCTACAAATTCTACAAAAATCATGATAACACCTGGCGCTATGAGCTCAAGGCTTGTAGAGATCTTTAATTTAAATGGAGTACAGTATAATACATTCAAATTGAATTGATCATGAAAGTTTTACTTAACAGGAGAAATTGTACAAATTTTATGAGGAAAGAGGATAGTTGTTTACAATGTTTATGTAGTATTTCAACTTTATCCTTAAACAACTTTGTTTGTTTCCTACCAATCAGAACCACACTTTAAAACACCAATCCAGGATACTGAAGAGGTGTTCTCAAGGGCAAGACGTCTTTCGACAGAGGAGAAAGAAATAGTCAAGAAGACCTTTGAGAGCATCATTGAGTCAAGTGCCTCTATAAGACAAATTTCCTCCCAGATAGATGACAGCACTGCATCATCCTCAGCAGCAGAGAATGGAGAGGAAATTGAGTCAGCTAAAATCAAAGCTGATATCTCGGAGAAAAAATTACCATTCATCTGACGAATCGATGGATGATGTAGATTCTCTCAGATTGAAGACCATAAGTGAAAGGTCTGAAACCGCTTCTTCCATTCAAGAAGCTCTTCTAGACTTTGAACGACAGGAAAAGTCCCTGTTGATGAAAAACACTGCCAGGATCCTTTCCACAGATATGAGTGATGAGGACCATTCCAGAATCAGTGTAGATTTTGACTCTGAATCAGAGTCTGTTTTCTCCAGCAAGGCATCCCTGAAGAGCCAAATAGAAATGGTTTCCAGTAAAGTTGCCTACTCGAAACACGAGGAATCTTCCTCCAAAGACGGGAAGTCAGTCATCACATCTCAAGTTTCATCAATGGAATCTGTTGAAGTGCATGCCGTCAAGAGAGGTAAAGATGATGACATGGAAGAAACTCATCAAGCAGCATCTTCCGTCCAGGCTGTCAAAAAGACACAAATGGTGGAAGACACAAAAGTGGCAAGCTCCATGAAGAGTGATTCTGCTCAGGAGTATGATGAAGATGCTGAAAGTATTACGGAGAGTGAGACTTCTAGCTCTATTGGATCCGTAGTTGGTGTGGAAGTTAAGGCGAAACCTACGAAAGATGGAGAAAAAATGGATAAGGATAAAGATGTTCCTCACTTCACCATGAGGCCGAAAGACATTCACATCTATGAATATGATGACATGAAACTTTCCTGTGAAGTTCAAGGTACGGTTCCTTTTCAGTGATGTTTTTTTTTCTTCTTCCTATTCTAGTATCTTTTGTTTTAAATGGATTATCAAACCACAGCATGTTTTTACAGTAGCCAGTCAAAATGTAGCTTTTCAAACCTTATCAAAATATGACGAAGCGTTAAATGTTTGGAAGTTCTTTCAGATCAAAATGGCTGTTTTTAAGGTATGCAACTCATCACATTATAGCATTGCGTGAAAAAGACTTCACATACTCCAAAAATCGTAAAATGAAAACATTTGGATGCACTGCTAGGATATCTTATGGCCTAAGTACAAGTTTAAATGAAACAACTCTGAACAAACTTTTCCCATGGCGTCACTTTATATAACCTCCCTATTTCTTTCTCAACACATGTTTTTGTCTCTCCACTTCCTATGCGTCTTAAAATAGACCTGCATATTTTTTCTCTATGGATTTCATCTGTGTCATCATTTTGCTTATAGGTAAGCCCCGTCCAGCCTTAACATGGTTCAAGAACGGGAACCAACTGCGATCCAATCGTCGCACACGTCTGTATGAGTCGTTGGGTATGCACTATCTAGAAATCCGAGACTGTGACGCCCAGGATGTAGGAGAGTATGTGTGCCTAGCCAGCAGCAGCAAAGGAGAAGCCAGTGCCTCTGTCAGAGTGACCATGGAAGGTGGGTTAACTGTTTGCAATATTATATATAAATATATACAAAACTGACTTTCTCTAACTTTGAACCCGATCAACTCAGGAATCACCGCACCCAGGACTACTTTTATTTCACGTGTTAGTTTAAAGTATCGGGCAGTCGACAGGTAAGCACCTGTACGGGGATTAGACGATCCCACCCTCCGCGAGTCTCCTAATTGCCTTGCAGGCTGGTCTTGGTTGACCAAAGGCTAAGGGAGTTGACCCTGACAGAAAATAACAAGGCCCGGTAGGGGGCCTCAAGGTGTGGCAGCCCACCATCTACCTAGGGCACAGTTGGCCAATCACCTGCTTACCCAAAATCAACTGATTCAGAGAAAGAAATACGATATACTCGACTTGACCTTTCGAAAACGAACATGGAAACGAATACGAACTTTGATTTTTGGATCATGAAATATTGGCTGGGCAATAAATGGAAAAGAGTTAGAATGAGTTGAAGAAATGGAAAAATTCAAAGTAGACATTTTTGCTGTTACAAAAATTAAGAAAAAAGTTCAAGGAATAGAAAATGTGGGACAAAATCATATTTTTATCTTCTCAGGAGTAGATGTCAAAGATTGAGCTAGAGCAAGAGTAGGCCTCCTAATGCACAAAAAGCATGAAAAGCTACTAGAAAGTTGGAAATTTATAAATCGGCGGCTATTAGAGGTAAATATTAAACAAAAAGGATAAACTTGAATTTTATCACAAATCAACATTATTATTTTTTTTTGTTTTTTGGACATGATTTATTTGTAATAATCTTTTTTGTTTGATTTGTCTTGACAGGCGTTTCAATGGAAAGGCGAATCTCTGAATCTCTCCAAAAAATCACAGAAGAGGAGAAAGTGGAGGAGAAACAGATGAGGGAAGTCAAGTCAGCACCCAAAGTAGTTGACAACATTACGGACACCACAGTGAAAGCTGGTGAAACCATTAAGCTGGAAATAAGAATTAAAGGTGAGTTTAGTCTACAGTGTGGCATCAGTGACTGAATGGTTAGGCTGCTGGACATGGGATCAAGAGGTCCCAGGTTTGAAACCATACAAAAAGCTATAGAACCTGGGATAAGCTCTGGCTCTATGGGCTATAATGGCCTTGAAGGAACTTTTCTTATGGCTATAGACAAGCCTTACCTCGTTTTCTAGGTAAGGGTGCTGGATAGCATGCCAAGTTGTGCTGAAAATATGCAATTATTCAGAGGCATTGCAGCTTTTAGAAATTCAGGCAAAATACAATGCCTCTCTCAAAACTGGACATCATAGTGGATTGTGGATATTCAATGGCAAATGATTAACAAAGCTGCCAATGATTGTTTACTTTTAATTGTCTTCAGAAAACAACAACGATCTCTCATTAGATCTGTTTCCAATAAAATTTCATTGCGTCAGAGTGAAATACTGTAATACAATGACTAGTGATTTGGCAATTTGAAGATGTTTAACGCAATGACTAGTGGTTTGGTAGAGTTAAGATGCAGTAGCACAATGACTAATGCTTTGGGGAAGAAATATGTTTTACTTGCAGGCTCTGCCAAATTCAAGCTGTAGAACGAATAACTCTAGGTATTTCTAGAATAAATGAAGCGCATAAATTTGCTGGAATTTGCAAAGGGTTATCTTTTTCCTGATTGCCTACATCTTGGATTGTCAAATTTCAAATGAATAAAATTGGAATGGGAGAAAGAAGATGGTATAACTAATTGTTTCCCAGCTTGTTAAACTAGTTTGTTTGCCTCATGTCATAATTATGTTTGAATCGTAATTCAGAAGAAGAAAAAAGAAGCTCAAATTGCTAACAATTGATTTTGATAATGTCCAGGTTCCCCTCAGCCCATTGTGTCTTGGTCTAAAGAAGGAAAGAAATTAAAGTCAGGGGAGAGAATCTCAGTCAGCCATGAGAAAGAAGTCTGCATATTGGAAATTCACAATGCTAGGGCCTCAGACTCTGGATATTATCACATGTCTGCACGCAATGACCTTGGAGATACTTCTACTGATGTGAGGGTCACTGTCAGTGGAGAGGCCAAAAAGTCAGAAGAGAAAAAGGAAAAAAAGTAAGTATCGGTAGTTGTAGTGAAGAAATTGAAGTATAATTTTAAATTTGAGATCAGATTTGTTGTAGCTTTAGTTGGCGTAAAATTTGACCTACAGTAACTGACATGAAAGTTTACAAACGTTTGAAAAATGAAACAAAAGGAGGAAATGTGCTATTTTATGTTCATTAAATGACATACTTGCAAAACTCATTGCATGTATGTAGTATGATAAAAAACATGTATATAAGACTTTACTACCTGAAACATAGAAATAAGCTTAATAAAGGTTGATGATTATGGGTTAAAATTTAACTTTTGTTGGTTATAAAATACAATTCAAAAACATTACTTACGCCTCATGTATAAGATTAAAAGATTTGAGATAATCAATTCAAAATTGTGATAGATAAATTTAAGAAACTTTTGTTTCAATTATTACAAATAATTTGGTTATATTTTGTTCCTGTACTATGTGGAAGGGAATGAAGTTACATAGTTTTTTTTCCTTTAGGGTTCTTGATGTGCCTGAGTTTACAGTAGCTCCAAAGGGTTTAATGTTTGTGGAATATGAGGACATTAAACTCTCCTGTGAAGTGATGGGTAGGTTCGATTTTTAAAAATGTTTCTTTTGTTTGTATACTTCTTATTTATTTTCAACAGGACAAATATTTATTCTTTGTATTCTAGGAGGTTTTGTGTGAAGATGAGCAAGATGGTTAATATTGGTAATAACAATTCAAGGAGCTTTATTTATCATTGGGGTTATAGTTCAATAAGAAATATTTCCCATTTTCATTAAGTTCTACAGCCATTTTTTTGCAATTTAGAAAATGTTCACCTTAAATAAGAAATTTTTCTACTTTTCATGAAGTTCTAGAGCCATTTCTTTTGTGATTTAGAAAATGTCCGTACCATATTTTTTCAAACATGCAATTTGACATTTATATGAACTTTGTAAGTATTGTCTAGAGATTGAGTGTGGTATCACAGTGGTCTGATGATTTACGGTCAGGCTAGAGATTATGAGGTTGTGTGTTTGAATCCTTCTTTTGATATGACGTTGATGGCCAAGTGGTTAGGATTGCCGAACCTTGAATCACGAGGTCCCAAGTTTGAATCCTAGCAAACCTGGGTCTGGCACATTTTCCCCATTTGACCTAAGCGCAAATGGGTATAAGCGCTAGTTTGGGAGTAAAAACCTGCATCATACTAATGTCCTGTCAATAGATCTTGAGGTTGTGGGCTCGAATTTTTGTTTTGACAGGCCTGAAATATTGAAAAAGGGGGTGGAGATGTGGGGCATGGGGTGATCTAGTATTGTCCTAGACAAAGCTTTACTTTTAATGAAGACAGTGTGACCAATTATATAAAATACGCCCACAGGAGATCCCAAGCCTACAATTCAGTGGGAGAAAGACGGAAAGCCTTTGCGATCCAATCGTAGGACTAAACTGTACGAGTCCATGGGAGTTAGCTACCTTGAAGTCAAGGATTGTGATGACCTGGATATTGGAGAATACACTTGTGTAGCCACCAACAACAAAGGGACTACCAAGCACTCTGTACAAGTTACTATGGAAGGTGAGTAAGCATACAGCTTTATTGTATGATGTGTAGAGGTGCATCAGCACGTTTAGGTGCTAAAATATCTTGCTGTTATATTATCAGAGCTGCCAACCAGTACATAAAAGACATCTTTAGTAGATGTTTGTAAGTCTGATTTTTCCTGGGGAGGGGGGGGTCGTCCTGAGGGCGATTTTTTTAGTTTGAAGAGATACACATCTTTAAGCTTCATATATGAGTTCAGCATGGCGAAATTAGAGGAAACAAATTGTGAAAGTCATTTTTGAAAGCTTGATTGCCATGGAAACGGAATTTCTTGTGCAGAAGTAGGGCCATTTTGGCAATTTTCAAGAACTAAGCAGTCCTACAGTTTTCGTTTTAGAGATTTATAATTTTCCAATATCCTTAATCTCGTGTATCGTATTTCTGACATCTTGTATAGTTTTCTTTTTACAAATTTTCAAAAATTGAGGCTTGAAGGAAATTGTTTCTTCTCAAATTTCCAACAAAAATCATGAATTTCTCCGAAACTACAAAAGATATTACAAATCCTAGTAGTAATGATATAAAGCAGCTGAATGCTAAATTTCAAGCAAATCCGTTCAAAATTGTAGGACTACTTAGCAAAAAGTAATTTGCTTTTGTTAATGTCATTTGATAGCATAACAGATGTTTCAGTGAAAGCTGGTAAAATTGTGTGATTAGAAAAGTGGGTCGCAAAGATTTATTTGCGGATAGAAATCTAAACTAAGGGACAGGAGGAAATGTAAAGTGATGTGGACACAGTCAGAATTAAAGAGTAGTCAGTAATTGAACAATTGTATAACTGTATGGAGGTGTTACAGTGAAAAAGTAATATTGTGAATTTGTTACCACAACGACACTGGTTCAAAACCCTTGCCTGGCCCAGGTATTTGTTTGAAGACGTTGCACTCATAGGACAGATACTTTATCTGCTTTCCTCACTCAATTCAGGAATGAATGAATATCCAGCTTTAGGTAGGGAAATATCAGTGTGTTAGTACAAAGTGCCTAACAGGCTACTGTACTTTATGATCCCCACGGGTTGAAAAGAATGTTGGATGAAATGGCCTGCTGAGGGATAAATGATGTGCAGCACGTGCTTGCACGTGTGCAAGGATACAGACCATAATGAAGCCATCTTTATCTTTTATACTTTGCGTATTATCTGTTGGTTGATACATTTTGGAGCAACACAATCTTACTACATCTGTTGTTTAAATGAAAAACTGAAATATTCTTAAAAGTTAGATATAAGCATACCTGTTATTTAAGAAAAAATTCAAAATAGAATTGTCAAATCAATACCAGGCCCTGCAAGATGAACAAGAACTGCCCTTGACAAAATTCAACCAAGAACAGCTAGACCTCAGCCAGAAATTTCTGGGACCTAATAGAAGAAAGAAAGAAAGGTGGATATCAGATCAATCATGGAAAATGATCGAACTAAGAAAAAGACAAAGGGCTTACTGACCACTAGATCAGAAAGAATTAAAGAACAAATCCATAATGAATATACGATGCTAGACAAAAAAGTAACAAAGTGGACAAGAAAGCTTACTATGACATGTTAACAGAAAGAGCAGGAAAAGCAAGCCAAAGACAAGATATGAAGAGTCTATACCAAACAGCTAAAAAAACTTTCCAAACGGTATAGGAACAATGATTCACCGATCAAGGACAAACAAGGCAATTTACTCTCGAGCAAAGCTGAACAAATGAACATATGGAAAGCGCACTTTGAGTGTGTCTTACACAGAGAGACGCCATGGCTCCGCACGGTCATTAAATTTGCAGAAAATTACTTGGACATCAACACGCTTCCCCAACTTTAGATGAAATAAAAATGGCAATAGAGAAATGATAAAGATAGGAAAAAAATGACCCCTAAAATATTACAAAGCATATTTCAAGAAATTTGGGAAAAAAGAAGAGCTACCAAATGAGTGAGTGTTGGACTCGTCATCAAACTACCAAAAAAGGGAGATCTTTCTAAATGTGATAATTGGAAGGGAATCATGCTACTCTCTATCGCCACTAAAATCTTCAGCAAAATATTACTAAACCGTACAGTTCAACCAAAACTTAGAAAGCAGCAAGCAGGTTTTAGGAAAGACCATTCTTGCTCAAACCATATATTCACTCTTAGACAAAGTTTTGAACAATGCCAAGAATGGAATGCTCCCCTGTACTCAAATTTTATAGATTTTGAAAAGGCTTTCGATAGTGTACACAGACTTGCATTATGGAACATCCTATGACACTATGGCATTCCCTCCACGGTAGTTAGCATAATCAAATTGTCTTACAGGGATTTCCGCTAAAGTAATCTGTGGAAATAAATTGACAGAGAACCTGAACATCAATACAGGTGTGAAAACAGGGATGCATTCTATCACCTTTTCTATTCTGGCTTGCTATCAGTTGGATTATAAAAGAAACCGTTTGAATAAGAAAACAGGACTAAGGTGGATATTCACTGAAATATTAGAGGACCTTGATTTTGCTGATGATGTTGTATTCTTGTCACAGAACATCACAGTAAGTTGATAACTATGCACAAAAACTGGGGCTACACATAAATATTGGAAAAAACAAAAATGATGAGGATGAACAACAAATAGAAACAATCTGTGAAACTTGGAAGTAAGGAGATTGAGGATGTACAAGCTTTCAATATCTCGAAGTAAAATTACTCAAAATAGAAATTCTGAATATGAGATCAAAGCAAAAAAATAGCATTTGGATTACTGAAAAATATTATGAACTCAAGAAAGATCTGAATTAACACAAAACTCTATAAATCAAGTATTCTAGCTGTCCCTCTCTTTGGTGCTGAATCTTGGAAAACAACAAATACCATTTGCAGAAAGCTAGACACCTTTCAAAACAAATGTCTGAGAAAGATCCTCAAAATATTTTGGCCAAACACGATATCAAACAACGACCTTCAAGAAAGAACATGACTGGAGCCAATATCCCAGATTGTGAGAAAAAGAAAGTGGAAGTGGACTGGTCACATTCTAAGGATGAATGCTGATGCCATCCCTAAAATAGCCCTCAGATGGACCCCTCAAGGAACAAAGAAGAGAGATCGCTCGCTAGAAACCTAGAGGAGAAGCATCGAAAAAGAGATGAAGATCCAGGGGGCAAATGACAAAATTGGGATCTGATCGTTTTCAATGACAATTCTCTGTGTCGGCCTTATGTGCTGCCCAAGCACCATGAGGATAAGTAAAGTAAGTATTTGAAAATTAATCTTATTCATTCTTTTTCAATGATGTTACAAGATTTATTATTTCATCTATCCCACTCAGGTATGACGGTAGAGGTAAGATCTGTCTCTGAAGAAAAAGTTGAGTTTGAATCCATTACAGAAGGGAAAGAGGAGAAGAAAGAGGAAAAGAAATCCCGTCAGCACCTAAAGTTGTCGACACCATCACAGACACCACTGTAAAGGCTGCTGAAACTCTTAAACTGGAAATAAGAATTAAAGGTTTGTATATATAGATGATGGTTTAAATAAGGTGGACGGTTGGTGGGTAGGTACTGGTAGGTCCTACTTCTTCCCTATCACTCATCCACTTATCTTTTACAATTACTTTGCTGTTTCCTCTTTATTTACCTGAGATCACCACAAATGGTGGATGGGGTAAATTCGAATTAAGCAAAAAAACGCTTTTTAAGAAGGTTGAAATAAGCCAACAGATATGTTACACAGTGATCATGCTTGAGTATTTTCAAACCAGTACAACAGACATGAAGATGAATGCAGGTCAAACAGATCCAGTCAAAGCTCACAACAAGACAGTCAGTCCAAGAACCCAAGGAGGTACACTGTACTACATGAAAATATCCACCACACCAACTCTGCACTTTACTGCATTACATAAAATGTTGAGGCTTGTGGCGGAACCGTAGCGTTGTAAGCTTGTAATCACGAGGAGACTAGTTCAAACCCCATCGTTGGCCTAGGTGTTTTTTCAAAACGTTGTACTCTTAGGAAATGTACTTCACTCTGCTTTTCTCACTGGACTCAGGTGTGAACGAGTGCCCAGTTATATGTAGAGAAAGATCTTGTTAGAGGGTTAGTACGAAGCACCTTACAGGCTACTGTACTGTATGCTCCTTTTAGGAAGTTAAGAAAGACCTTGCATGAAATGGCCTGCTGGGGGATAAATGATGTAGAGACGATGAGCCTGCATTTGTGCGGGGATGCAAACGATAAATCTATCTTTATCTTTATCTTTAAAGCACACTAGCGGGGCTGTTTTCTTGTTTTGTCTTTTGGAATCACCAAGTTGAAAAGGGGGAAAGGTGGGTGCAGAGGGTGTTGGATAAACAGCACATTGTGTCACTGTTAAAACCATGTTTAAATTGCTCTGGTCCAACCAATGTTTATCTTGAATTTTATGAAAAATACAATGACTTTCACATTTATGTATTGTATCTATAATTAGGAAATGTATATCTTGAAAATTATGAAGGATAAAATCGGATTTACATTTATGTATTGTACCCATATTTAGGCAATGTTTATCGTGAAATTTATGAAAAATATGGGCTTCATGTTTCAGGTTTCCCGCAGCCACTTGTCTCTTGGTCCAAAGAGGGAAAGAAATTAAAGTCAGGGATAGAATCACCATCAGTCAGGAGAATGAAATTTACATATTGGAAATTCATAACGTCAGGGCCTCAGACTCTGGATATTATCGCCTGTTTGCCGGCAATGACCTTGGAGATACTTCTACTGATGTGAAGGTCACTGTTAGTGGAGAGGCCAAAAAGAAGACAGAGGAGACAAAGGAAAAAAAGTGAGTAGTTTGTGTAAAGAAATTGAAAGTCAAAAACGAATATTCAGGATGATTGGTTTCTTTGATTTTATTTCATATAAATTGAGATGGAATTTTATCAATATGTGTCTTTATTAGGATGTTATGGTAATAGAGAAAGAAGTGAGAAAAAAAGAGACAAACAACATTAACAATTAATATAACAAAGGTACATATACATGTTAGATATAATATTAACACATAAATGAAATAAGTTGGTTATGGTTAATACAATAGTCTTCGTAAACTACACGCCGCCGAAATGCATGATTCGTCATAATGCACAATTTATTATGTAACCAAATTTTACAACGCTAATTACTCCCTCAAAATGTGACAATGGCTCACTTGACTTTGCCAAAATGCAACAGATTTTTTAAGTCGTTTTCAATGTATTGTATTTAAAGAGTCAATTCTTGTAAAAATGAACTCGATAACCTCTTCTTGTCTCAACCCAGTAACAAAATCTGTCACACACATGTGTGTGTGTGTGTGTGTATGTATGACATCAAGATCTATGTTAACTATGTGTGTACATATACATGACGATCCAACAAGTCTTGGCTGTCTCTGCTCTGGTCACGCTTACCTGCCCCTCCTCCCCAACTCAGTTGGCAACTGCCAAATTACGTCAAAATGCAACTTCGCCAAAATGCATGATTTTTGTGTCACTCGTGAGCGATACATTTTGGCTGAGACTACTATAATATAATGATGAACATAGATGCCTCTCTAATGTCAACTATTGGCATGGCCTTTAGCTCCCTGAACGTTCATGGTTAAGGGTTAGATTTTTTATTGGTGTAGTTTTGAAAGAACATCAGTAGGGTTAATGTGTAATGTAAGTTCTTCACACTTTTTAGAAAAATGTGCAAATTATCCAAATTCTTTTGGGTATTTTTTTCACTGGTTTTTTATAAAAAAATTTTACATGTTTAATTACTCAAACAATGTTGCGTTATTGCAGTGTTTAGCTGCTAAAGAAAAGCTAATGTAATATGGTTTGTCTTTTTTTTTTAGGGTTGTTGATGTGCCTGAATTCACAACAGTGCCAAAGGATGTGATGGTTGCAGAGTATGATGACATCAAACTTTCTTGTGAAGTGACAGGTAGGTTAGACACTTTGAAGGTTCTCAGTTATTTCATAGTTGTGTTTAGCATCTGTCTTCAAAATGAACCATTGTTGTTTTCATCTGTCTTCAAAATAAACCATCGTTGCTTTCATCTTTCTTCAAAATGAACTATTCTTGTTTTCATCTGTCTTCGAAATGAACCATTGTTGATTTCATCTGTCTTCATAAATGAACCATTCTTGTTTTAATCTGTCTCCAAACTGAACCATTCTCATTATTCAGTAAATTATGGATAAAAGAGATCAGTAAATTTGATCATTAAGGTTACCATTTATTTGTGTTGGTATTGCCTAGAGCTGTCATAAGATGGGAGTGGGCACTATAGAAATTAATTGTTATTATTATTATTATTATTATTATTATTATTATTATTATTATTATTATTATTATTATTATATATATGCTTTGCTCTCATTTTTATTTACTAATAAAGCCATATCATGGGTGATTAGATCTAAACGTTTACACCATATTTTATTCAAGCAAATTTCTATATTACATTTTGGAATATATTTTAAATACAATGTCTTATATTTGTTTTCCACAGGAGATCCCAAGCCTACCATTCAGTGGGAGAAAGACGGAAAGCCTTTGCGATCCAATCGTAGGACTAAACTGTACGAGTCCATGGGAGTTAGCTACCTTGAAGTCAAGGATTGTGATGACCTGGATATTGGAGAATACACTTGTGTAGCCACCAACAGCAAAGGGACTACCAAGCACTCTGTACAAGTTACTATGGAAGGTGAGACATCTTCAGTTATCCTCCATTCCTCACCTGCTTCTTCAAACCCTCCTTCCCTTATTATGAGTGAAAGTTCCTTCAAGGCCCCTAAAGCCCATAGAGCTGGAGCTTATCCCAGTATCAATAGTGTGAAGAAGAACAGAGGATAATAATCACCTCCTGGACAGGATGCTAGACTGTCAGAGTTTTACTCCCAAGCAATTGCTGATACCCATTTGCACATGTTAAATGTTTTTCCCAAGGAACACATCGTCAAACCTAGCATTGCTAGGATTCGAACTCAGGACCTCATAATCCCATCCAGTAATCTGAAGACTAGGCCACAGATGCTTTTTATTAGTAGTACTACTCTCTTATTACCTACTTTATCCACTATCCCTGCTTCAATTACTACAACTACACTACTACTACTACTACTACTGCTACTGCGACTCACTCCGACTAGTAGTGGTAGTGGTTGGTTGTAGTAGTATTAACAATAACAATACTTCTACTACTACTAACTATTACTAACTATACAACTACTACTGCTACTACTACTACTACTACTACTACTACTACTACTACTACTCTGACTACTAGGTAGTAGTGGTTGTAGTAGTAGCAATAACAATAACAATACTTCTACTACTACTACTACTACTACTACTACTACTACTACTACTACTACTACTACTACTACTTGTACTAGTAGTACTCTGCTACTACTACTACTGCTACTGCGACTGACTCAGACTCCGACTCCGACTAGTAGTGGTAGTAGTAGCGGCTGGTTGTAGTAGTAGTAATAACAATAACAATACTACTACTACTACTACTACTACTACTACTACTACTACTACTACTACTACTACTACTACCACTACCATACCACTACCACTACCCTTACCACTACTACTACTACTACTACAGTAGTCATGAGATCATGGGTTCAAATAGCATCAATCCTAGGGCCAGTTTTATATTTGATTTTACGTTAAAATGGGTACTGGCATCAGTTTGGGATTGATATCTGCTATAAACTAGCGTCCTGACCAAAAGGCAAGATATTATCTATTAGTTCTGCTTCACAATATAGAAAACTAGATAAGCATGTGGTAAAGAACAACATTTAAATTTTGTTGAAGACTCTACCTTTAGTCATTGTTTCCAATGATGTATTTATAGGCAACTTAACTTTTTACTTTTGGCATTCTTTTTAAGGTGTAACAGCAGAAGTAAGATCTGCCTCTGAGGAAAAAGTACAAGTTGACTCTGTGACAGAGTTAAAGGAGGAGAGGAAAGAAGAGAAAGAAATCCAGTCTGCACCCAAAGTGGTTGATGTTATCACAGACGCTACAGTGACGGGCCGGTGAAACTGTTAAATTGGAATTGAGAATTAAAGGTTAGTTTAAGATGATCAAGTTTATGTAGAAGTGTGAAGAGATTTTACCTCTTGTTGTCTGTTGACCAAATTTTCTTGCAAAAAATGCATGGAAATCAGTTGCCTTATGATATGTAACAAAAGTTAAATATCTAACTTCTTTCTTATTTATTTTTATGTGTGTCTTTGAAAAGATGCATTCACATATTTATTTGTTATTGCATGCTTTATTGTTGTGCTTTTTGCACATTTTTTTTCTTCATGTAATTTAAGGAAAATAAGGGCTGTAGATTTTTATTCTTCTTTCTCAATTCAACTTGGATAAATTTCATTCATTTACACTCAAGGTTCACCTGAGCCCATTGTGTCCTGGTCTAAAGAAGGAAAGAAATTGAAATCAGGGAGAAAATCACCATCAGCCAAAGCAAAGAAGTCTGCACATTGGAAATTCACAATGCCAGGGCCTCAGACTCTGGATATTATCACATGACTGCCCGCAATGACCTTGGAGATACTTCTACTGATGTGAAGGTCACTGTCAGTGGAGATGCCAAAGACTCAAAGAAGACAGAGAAGAAAAAAGAAGAAAAGTCAGTAGAATTTAAAACATGAATATTGTTTATACTTTTTTCTTCCATTCTTCTGTTTGTCGTCTACTTTTGATGTCATGTCTCTGGTTACTATAGCTGTAGTTTTATTTCAGTGTGATAGAAAGTTAAAGTAATTTATCATACTTTTGTAGTATCAAATTTTTGTAATCTGTTATACATTGTAATCAACAATTATCATATACAACAGAAAACAATGTCTCTTTCTTTTGTTATCAGTTCCCATTTTACCCTCCCATATATGGGTTTAGATGCCCAAAATGATTTTTGTCAGGGCTTTTCTGTCCTGACATTTTCTCTTTCCTTTTGTGAAGGTTAAATTTCTTTGCTTTAGTGCCTCTTTTATAACTTCTTCCAGCTTTCTCTAAGGTTTTGCTTTTGATCTTTTACCTTGGGTTTTAGCATTGTATACTGATCTAGCTATTCTCTTATCATTCATTCTGTTTACATGCCCAAACCATCTGAGTTGATTTATTTCTATCTTAGTTTTCATGCCATCTGTTTTGGTTTGATCTCTTATAATTGTGTTTCTGATTTTGTCTCTTTTAGTTTAAAGTTTATAGTTTATGGTTTATATTATCAATTTGTTATAATGTGTGCATTGCAATGTAACCTACAAAGACCTTATAAAGCAGAGAGGGGGGGGGGGGGGGGGGGGCATGAATAAAAGAAAATAGGAAATGTCAACTTAAAAAGAAAACAAAAAAAACTATTAACTGAATAATTTTAAAAGTTATTCTTATAAAGTATTTGACATATGGAAAGTGCACTTAAAATTAGTTGTTATGGGTTGTGAGATATCAACAACAAAAAATGTCACCATAGTCTTGTGAAAATTGACTTCCAGGGTAATTTCACTAAGCATGTAAAATGTTTCAACAGTAAGGAAAGAACAAATTTGTTTCTCTTCCTTTCAGGGTAGTAGATGTTCCTGAATTTACTACAGCTCCAATGGACTTGATGGTAGCAGAATATGAAGACATCAAACTTTCCTGTGAAGTGATAGGTCAGTATAATATTGTAGAATCTTTGAATTTTTCATCTTAACTCAATTCATTGAGTTGCATAGAAATGGAAACAAATTGTAAACATATAAAACATCAGATGCAATAATCCTTTAAAATGTTCTTGATTGAAAGGCTTTGAGGGACTGGAAAATTTTGAATTTTATTGTTGAATTATCTTACTGTCTCCCTAATCTGTAAACTTTCTAATGAATTTTTTTCCTATAATTTCTCTATCTATATATATATATTTACTTCACTGAAATATTGTGATATTTTTACAATTTTTATTTTTATAGGAAATATCAATTCTTTGTTCCTGTCACAATGAAAATATCTTTTTCATTTAGGTGGGTATTGATATGATACATCCTTCTTTCCTTTCTTCCTTTAACTTTTTCACTTTTTGTTCCCTCTTAATATCTCTGAGAACACCAAGTATTTTTGGACGGCAAATTTCACTGGCTACAACCCCCCCTCCCCCCACCTCCCCCTCGCTTTCCCAAAAGTCAAATAAAATTTAAAATTAAAAAACCAAACACACCATAGTACAGTGTGATAACTTGTAGTTGTATGGCTTTTTCTTCCACAGGAGATCCCAAGCCTACCATTCAGTGGGAGAAAGACGGAAAGCCTTTGCGATCCAATCGTAGGACTAAACTGTACGAGTCCTTGGGAGTTAGCTACCTTGAAGTCAAGGATTGTGATGACCTGGATATTGGAGAATACACTTGTGTAGCCACCAACAGCAAAGGGACTACCAAGCACTCTGTACAAGTTACTATGGAAGGTGAGACATCTTCAGTTATCCTCCATTCCTCACCTGCTTTTTCAAACCCTCCTTCACTTATTATGAGTGAAAGTTCCTTCAAGGCCCCTAAAGCCCATAGAGCTGGAGCTTATCCCGGTGTCAATAGTGTGAAGAACAGAGGATAATAATCACCTCCTGGACAGGACGCTAAACTGTCAGAGTTTTTCTCCCAGGCAATTGCTGATACCCATTTGCACCTGGCAAAAACATTTAACACGTATTTTTGCCAGGTGCAAATGGGTATCAGCAATTGTGTTAAATGTTTTTGCCAAGGAACGCATCGTCAAACCTAGCATTGCTAGGATTCAAACTTAGGACTTCATAATCCCATCCAGCAATCTGAAGACTAGGCCAAGGATGCTTCTTATTAGTAGTACTACTCTCTTGTTACCTAATTTATCCACTATCCCTGCTTCAATTACTACAACTACACTAATACTACTGCTACTGCTACTGCGACTGTGACTCCGACTAGTAGTGGTAGTGGTTGTAGTAGTAACAATAACAACTTCTACTACTACTACTACTACTACTACTACTACTACTACTACTACTACTACTACTACTACTACACTACTACTACTACTACTACTACTACTACTACTACTACTACTACTACTACTACTACTACTACTACTATTACTACTACTACTACTACTACTACTACTACTACTACTACTACTACTACTACTACTACTACTACTACTACTGCTCTACAGTCATGAGATCATGAGTTCAAATCGCAATAATCCTAGGGCCAGATTTGTGTTTGACTTACGTAAAACGGGTACTGGCATCAGTTTGGGATTGATGCCTGCTATAAACTAGCGTCCTGACCAGGAGGCAAGGTATTATCTATTAGTTCTGCTTCACAATACAGAAAGTGGAAAAGAACAACATTTAAGTTTCCAATGATGTATATATAGGCAACTTAACTTTTTACTTTTGGCATTCTTTTTAAGGTGTAACAGCAGAAGTAAGATCTGCCTCCGAGGAAAAAGTACAAGTTGACTCTGTGACAGAGTTAAAGGAGGAGAGGAAAGAAGAGAAAGAAATCCAGTCTGCACCCAAAGTGGTTGATGTTATCACAGACGTTGCAGCGACGACCGGTGAAACTGTTAAATTGGAATTGAGAATTAAAGGTTAGTTTAAGATGATCAAGTTTATGTAGAAGTGTGAAGAGATTTTACCTGTTGACCAAATTTTCTTGCAAGAAATGCATGGAAATCAGTTGCCTTATGATATGTAACAAAAGTTAAATATCTAACTTCCTTCTTATTTATTTTTATGTGTGTCTTTGAAAAGATGCATATACATATTTATTTGTTATTGCATGCTTTATTGTTGTGCTTTTTGCACATTTTTTTTTTCTTTATGTAATTTAAGGAAAATAAGGGCTGTAGATTTTTATTCTTCTTTCTTAATTCAACTTTGAACAATTTCATTCATTTACACTCAAGGTTCACCTGAGCCCATTGTGTCCTGGTCTAAAGAAGGAAAGAAATTGAAATCAGGGGAGAAAATCACCATCAGCCAAAGCAAAGAAGTCTGCACATTGGAAATTCACAATGCCAGGGCCTCAGACTCTGGATATTATCACATGACTGCCCGCAATGACCTTGGAGATACTTCTACTGATGTGAAGGTCACTGTCAGTGGAGATGCCAAAGACTCAAAGAAGACAGAGAAGAAAAAAGAAGAAAAGTCAGTAGAATTTAAAACATGAATATTGTTTATACTTTTTTCTTCCGTTCTTCTGTTTGTCGTCTAGTTTTGATGTCATGTCTCTGGTTACTATAGCTGTAGTTTTATTTCAGTGTGATAGAAAGTTAAAGTAATTTTTTCATGCTTTTGTAGTATCAAATTTTTGTAATCTGTTATACATTGTAATCAACAATTATCATATACAACAGAAAACAATGTCTCTTTCTTTTGTTATCAGTTCCCATTTTACCCTCCCATATATGGGTTTAGATGCCCAAAATGATTTTTCTCAAGGCTTTTCTGTCCTGACATTTTCTCTTTGCTTTAGTGCCTCTTTTATAACTTCTTCCAGCTTTCTCTAAGGTTTTGCTTTTGATCTTTTACCTTGGGTTTTAGCATTGTATACTGATCTAGCTATTCTCTTATCATTCATTCTGTTTACATGCCCAAACCATCTGAGTTGATTTATTTCTATCTTAGTTTTCATGCCATCTGTTTTGGTTTGATCTCTTATAATTGTGTTTCTGATTTTGTCTCTTTTAGTTTAAAGTTTATAGTTTATGGTTTATGGTTTATAGTATCAATTTGTTATAATGTGTGCATTACAATGTAATATACAAAAACCTTATAAAGCAGGGGGGGGGGGGGGGGGGGCATGAATAAAAGAAAGTAGGAAATGTCAACTTTAAAAAAAGACAAAAAAAACTATTAACTGAATAATTTTAAAAGTTATTCTTATAAAGTATTTGACATATGGAAAGTGCACTTAAAATTAGTTGTTATGGGTTGTGAGATATCAACAACAAAAAATGTCACCATAGTCTTGTGAAAACTGACTTCCAGGGTAATTTTACTAAGCATGTAAAATGTTTCAACAGTAAGGAAAGAACAAATTTGTTTCTGTTCCTTTCAGGGTAGTAGATGTTCCTGAATTTACTACAGCCCCAATGGACTTGATGGTAGCAGAATATGAAGACATCAAACTTTCCTGTGAAGTGATAGGTCAGTATAATATTGTAGAATCTTGGGAAGTTTTCATCTTAACTCAATTCATTGAGTTGCATAGAAATGGAAACAAATTGTAAACATATAAAACATCAGATGCAATGATCCTTTAAAATGTTCTTGATTGAAAGGCTTTGAGGGACTGGAAAATTTTGAATTTTATTGTTGAATTATCTTACTGTCTCCCTAATCTGTAAACTTTCTAATGATTTTTTTCCTATAATTTCTCTATCTATATATATATATTTACTTCACTGAAATATTGTGATATCTTTACAATTTTTATTTTTATAGGAAATCTTAATTCTTTGTTCCTGTCACCAATTTTTTAAATATATCATTTTCATTTAGGTGGGTAGTTGATAGATGATACTGATATATCCTCCTTCTTTCCTTTCTTCCTTTAACTTTTTCACTTTTTGTTCCCTCTTAATATACTTTGAGAACACCAAGTATTTTTGGACGGCAAATTTCACTGGCTACAACCCCCTCCCCCTCCCCCCTCGCTTTCCCTTAAGTCAAATAAAATAAAAATTAAAAAACCAAACACACCATAGTACAGTGTGATAACTTGTAGTTGTATGGCTTTTTCTTCCACAGGAGATCCCAAGCCTACCATTCAGTGGGAGAAGGACGGAAAGCCTTTGCGATCCAATCGTAGGACTAAACTGTACGAGTCCTTGGGAGTTAGCTACCTTGAAGTCAAGGATTGTGATGACCTGGATATTGGAGAATACACTTGTGTAGCCACCAACAGCAAAGGGACTACCAAGCACTCTGTACAAGTTACTAAGGAAGGTGAGTAAAGACTAATAGGGAGGCAAAGGGCATGTCGAAAGCGATTAACAAGAACATGAAATAATATTAAAGCTCCGTTTAGGAACAAAGACGGGACAAATAAAGAGGAATAGAGGTGTCCAGGAGGTGATTAGTTATCACCTGTTCCACTTCAAGAGATATAAAACATGATAGGCTCTGGCTCTATGAGCCATAATGGCCTTGAAGGTTTTACTCTAGTTTACTTCATGATCTGATGCCACTCCTTGTCTTGTGCTGAATGTTTTACATCTCTCTTGGAAATGCATTGTATAATGTGTCTGATTGCTTCAACCTTTGAATTTTTGGTTTTATTTAGTTGAAGGGACAGTTTATCATTGACCACAAAAAATTATTTTTTCTGGTATTTTAATGAGAATAAATCAGCTATGCTAAAGATTGACAACTTTTATATCTAACTTTCATAAGACATAGCTACCCAACCAATGTGTAAAAGACGCATTAGTAAGTTTTTTGGGATTTAAGTCTGTAAGTCTGAATTTGCCTTGAAAAGTATGTATTTGAGGTTTTATTCGTTGTTTGCTAATTGTGTCTAGTGTGCAATATGTCAAGTGTACAGTGCTTATGAGGTCATAGAAGGCGCTTTACAAACATAACTACTATTATTATTGACTGTTTAAAAAAAGAATAAACCCTTAGTTAACGACAAAGTCTTAGAGAGATTGTGTTGATAGCCTGGAGACACCATTCTGAATTTGTAAAACTACTGTTGCATTTTGCCAGATAAGCCAGCAATCCGTTAAAGGAATTTTAGGCTAAATTATCAATGATTTCTGGAATATCACAGGACGTTGTTCAAGTTGAAATTAGTTGGCACGGTCAGAGTCTGTTTTTTTCGATTTGAACAAGTTGGCAGCTATAATAAGATTCTATTTCTCTCTTCCTCGGGATCATTATTAGTAACTGTAACTTACAACAGAGTATGTGGGTTTTTGTTCTGTGAACTTTCCAGGTATGACCAAGGAAGTCATGTCCTTACCTGAGGAAAAAATTCAAACTGAGTCTGTCTCAGAAGTTAAAGAGGAGAAGGAAACTCAGTCAGCACCCAAACTGGTTGACAGTGGTACAGACTCTACCGTGAAAGCTGGTGAAACTGTCAAGTTGGAGCTTGCCATTAAAGGTTTGTGAATGGTTGTCACCTCTTATCTCTTGGAATAGAATAATGAGTTTTGTCTGAAGACAAGGAGGTTCTATGTTGATGTCTTTGCTGTGTTGCTTTGGACCAAACAGGTTAAGTTAGATAGTTGAATCACATTTAAAATAATGAGAGTCATCAGTACTTCTTTATTTGCTTACTGAGGTGTAAACATATTTGTTTTGTGTGTCTTCTTAAATCATGTTGCCAACAATGAAAATCTTAGAGACCTCTGAATTTCTTGCTCTTTGAGGGAAGATCCAAAGAATCAACATAAATATCGGTGAAAACAGACTTTAATCCCTATCAATAATATGGATTCTACGCAGGATGGCAAAATAACAATCAGACATTGTAATAAAATAGAAAAATCAAGGCTCTGAGATTTTAATTGCTCTTGTAGCCTTATTGCAATGTTGGTGTCTTTGCCTGGATCGAGACACAGGGAGCTCAGTTGGTAGAGTATCTGACTGCCACCCAGGAGACCTGAGTTTGATTTCTAGTCTTGTCTAGTCCGGTCAAATTTTCCGTGTCCCTCCTGTTGACCCGGCAGCGAATAGCTAGCTAGGTCTAATCTGACTGTGAAAGTAAATTTGGCGTTGAAAGCCTTGGTAAACTACCACATTATACTGTATGCATAGAAAAATCAGGACTCCTTTCCTGATAAGCGTACACTCAACATTAAGTATGGAATCTTTACTTAATTACATGCTTTCAAGGATAAATGTATTGGTCTATATTATGTTTTAAAGTTAAAGACAATATTGCTTTGGCTTTCTTCTCACAGTAGTTTCAATCTAAATGCTGAAATTATAAACATATTTTACAGGTTCTCCCAGCCCATTGTGTCCTGGTCTAAAGAGGGGAAAAAATTAAAGTCAGGAGATAGAATCACCATCAGTCAAAGCGAAGAAGTCTGCATATTGGAAATTCACAATGCCAGGGCCTCAGACTCTGGATATTATCACATGTCTGCCCGCAATGACCTTGGAGATACCTCTACTGATGTGAAGGTCACTGTTAGTGGAGACGCCAAAAAGAAGACAGAAGAGAAAAAGGAAAAGAAGTATTAAAAATTTGAAACGTTCATATTAAATTTTGTGTTTTTTGTCTTGTCTTGGTTAATTTGAGAAAATATTTTGATAACAGATAAAGGATAGACAATTTGAATGTTAATTGCATTGAAACAAAAATGAAAGAAAAAGAAGAAGAGAAGGCAAAATGCTTCTGTAGATGAAAATGATCTTTGTTTCTGTAGCCTGCGGATTGTGTTGATTGGATATAATAACAAGAATAATGCTGTTAGTTAAATTAATAAATTTTTATTGGAATACTTACAAATGAACACAAAATATACTAACACCCAGCCTCAGGAACACCGAATCCCAAATGGAGAAGACACATATACAAACAAACACAACTAAAATCAGAAAGAGACCTCCTTGCTTTGAAAACTCTAGCATGGAATTGAGACACATAGACAGGCC
The DNA here is from genome assembly GCA_037039925.1 of Doris montereyensis. Classification (NCBI taxonomy): domain Eukaryota; kingdom Metazoa; phylum Mollusca; class Gastropoda; order Nudibranchia; family Dorididae; genus Doris; species Doris montereyensis. The sequence goes on along the minus strand of JAXRKP010000029.1, from coordinate 640,264 downwards.
TTAAAAAACAAATAATCAATACTGAGATTCTTTAGGACCAGCATTATGTTACAATACACAGTATAGGGCAAGAGTCTTTATTGACTGTGAGGCCTTTCTACTACTACTATTTGAATACCTGAATTCATGTACCTGAAAAGCTTATGGCTGCTACAAAACTTAAGTAGTTTTATAAGTTAACAAGTTCTTGATCTCAAAATTTTCCTCAAACGAAATAAAAATTCCTTTTAATTTCATGTAATGAATATTTTGTTTCCGTTTAGGATTGTAGATGTGCCTGAGTTTACATCAGCTCCAGAGAGTATGAAGATTGGAGAATATGATGACATTAAATTGTCTTGTCAAGTGATCGGTGAGTTATAGTCTGTATATTATATTTTTTTGTTTATCTTTCTGTCTTTTATTTTTGCTACTTTTCCAAAATGAAAAACCTCTTGTAGAAGTGAATTATTCTGAATCTTTTCATTTATTTTTTTTACTGGGGCAAAATGGGAGAAGCCAGAAAAACATGTAAATTAAATTTATTTGGAGTTTTATCTTCTAAACTGATTTGTCTTTTACTTTGAAGTTTTTATATGTTTTGTAGCGAAATGTTTCTGCCATATATATTATGTTTTTCGGCACAGTGTGTATAAAATTCTAGTAAGAAGTTTTGAAATCACGGCTGATCAAAATTTGTCTGCAGGTGATCCCAAACCTACAATTCAGTGGGAGAAGGATGGAAAGCCTATGAGATCCAACCGCCGGACTCGACTGTATGAGTCCATGGGAGTTAGCTACCTTGAAATCAAGGATTGTGATGTCCATGACATTGGAGAGTATACGTGCATTGCTACCAATAGGAGAGGAAGTGTCCAACACTCTGTACAAGTCACTATGGATGGTAAGTTTGAAATGTGATAAACACTTGGCTTGGCATTTTCTATAATTTATTTATCATCATGACTTTTTGATCTCCAGTTCATGTTCAAGACCTTGCAGATTATTTTGTCTTTTGGGGGGGGGGTGCATGTTTTGAAAATGCATATATTTTGCAGTAGGGCATAGTTTTCTGTACACTATTAGACTTCACTGTCTGTATTTCATGAAGGACTGAAGTGATTTGTTTTGCTTTTGAGTTAAAGTTTTTGCTTTTAATATGTACATGAGTAACTGTCAAATACAGTCATCCTATATCATTGAAAAGTTTGTAGCGTCCTTGGTTGCCATAGAAGCGGCCGTCATCTTTAATTTTGACTCAATTTTCAAAATCTATCTCCTCCCTTAGTTATAAATAAAATCACTCAAAACCTGTGCAGATCGTCTTTTCCATTCAATATCTAAAGAGTGACATCGGATTTTTTCGATATTTTCGAGTTTTTTTTTAATGAATTTTAAAAATACTATATATCGTGAATGTACAAAAACAGCGTTTTTATTACGAAAAAAATAATTTCTCAAAAAGTTTACAATATATTTTTTTTTTAAACGACGTCATTCTATTAACATTGACAAGGAGAACCTGTGTGTCAAATATAATACAAATCGTTTGGTAAATGGCGGAGGAGATAGAATTTTAGTGTGGAAAAAGAAAAAAATGCAATTAAAAAAATCAACAGAAAATAACACAAAACAAACGCTTCAGACCAATTTCCAATGTTGTAGCAGCCCCCTTACTCTTTCGACAGTCTCTGGCATTGTTACTTATGTAAATAGGATTATAAATCTAGGTTTAGATGTGCACTGTTGTGAAAACAGACGTCGAAATGACCTTTTTTTTCTTTTCCTTTATATCCTATGCTTGTGCATGTGTTAACATACACACTGACGGGCAACGCCTCTTATATCACACAGCGACGGGAGACGCGCAGATCATCATTGGCAAACGAGGTCAAATATCGTGTGCTGCCACATTTGGCGATTAACCACCAATATACAAGTTTTTACTGCCATTTTCTCAGTTAGTGTTAGGGTAACTTACGTCAAAATTTTGACTGTTTTTACCTACCCTTGCCTACAAAATATATATATTTTTTAAATTATACGTCATATGGACATTTTTCTGCCATGAACTTGTAGATAAATGATCGTTCTACCCGAATATGCAAAGAACAGAAAATCAACCTTATGGTCCAAAACTCGCCAGTCCGGGGTCTAAGTTGCCTTCCTCCTACCAACCAAGATTTACTCAGGAATACTATACCCAGGGATATGGTGTCCCAACCGTTTGAATGAATGTGGGCCATGCCGACCATCTGTTTTCACAGAAGATTGGCCAAACACGTATGTTGGCTAGACACCTGAAAAAATTTCTCAACCTCCAGGGTTTTTTCTTCTTGTATTATGGGTTGTACCTTACGCATACGGTCAACGATTTGGCCACTTGTCACCTGTGGGCTTCATATTCTCAAAGGACGCATAAGAAGAAGAACGAAAGAGGAGACTACGTCGTGACCATAGAGCAGATCCAAGTGAATGGATAGAAGACGCAAGTCAGACAAAAGCCATGTCATTTCTTCACCACAAATGCCACGAGCCCATGAGCCCCATCCTTAATCACCTTGTACGACACTCATGGATGTAGGCACTACATGGGACCAGTACTACTCTTCTCCCCCAGGATTCCCATGGGGAGATGTTACTGAGAAGGAAAGAAGATGGTGTGACTTTAAAATTTCGCACAGTACTGTGAAATCATTTGATTTGATCTCATTTTACCCATATCAACAACTAAGGTGATCTCGGGGGTTTTTGGCAGCATTTTAAAAAGTTGCCCAGACTGCCCCGATGAAGGGATCTTTATAGTACACAGATCGTTGTGATATACACACAGGATCTCTTTTTGTCATCCATCTCCATATGGGACTGGGAGGGGGGGTCGCCAAAGAACTCGAAATACGTATCAACCTACCGGACCTTGAACCCACGGCCTATTAATTTAGAGGCCAAAACCTTGCCTCTATACTAGATTTGAATAAAATGTAAAATTAAGCTATCACTATTCATTCATATTTTATTTATGTCTTTACTTAACTACATCATGGGACTGGACAGGGCAAATGAGGAAGGAAGATGGACTACAATAATTGTATTCTACATTTCCAAAAGCATTTTTATACTCACAATTCTGTCTTTAACCCCTGACGGGCTTTGAACACACCAATTATTACTTTCTCAACTCCTCTAGGAGCAAACAGTACTGAAGCTACCTGTGTGGCAGTCTCTAGTCACATTCACACAAGATCTTCTCCTGACTTTAACCTTGTTGTAGCGGTACTTTCTGTCCAAAATTCGATTCTTGGCGTCATCATTATCATTTATTATTATTATAATAATATTCTCAATAATATTAGTATATTAATAGGTCTTGTAGAAATTCTCTCTACTCTCAAGCATTAAAGTTAACACCTATCATGCCACAGTCGGTGGTGTGTATTGCCATGATATTAATACTGTAGCGCCCTCAATGGTAGCCAATATGATGGGGCCTATGATAATTTTAAGAAACAGGTATCTTTGATGTTAGCATTCCCAAGGGATACATTGTTGTGAAAACTTTGATTTTGATTATTTCTCGACAGGTAATTATCTCTTAATGCAATCTTTACTTTTCTGTTTTAAACAAAACGGTACTAGGGATACTTTTGATTATTTCGTTTATCTCTTACCGTTTTAAACAAAACGGTATAGTGTAACGTGATCCAGACCAAGTATGTCATTATCATGTTCTGTCCAAAGGGTCAACGGGCCTCGTACATACCGGAATGGCACTTAAGGCATTTGAACAGAACAAAATTATGTGTTTAAAAGTCTCATGTCCAGTATTTCCTCAATACAATTACAAATTTCTATTTTTGTGTACTTGGGAGCATTTCTGGCATTAATCTTAAGGTTATTGGATAATCTAGATTTACTCGCAATACAAAGTTAAAGATAAAATCAGTTTTTTTGCTTCTCCTGTAAAAGTTGGTGAATGGCGCTTAGGGCTTTTGATCAGAGAGGTAGTGATATAGAACATATGTTATGTACATATTCACATGACATGTATATTACCTTGTAAACTCTTGCAGCATTTCATTATATTTTTACAATGATAATTAACCTTATATGTGCTCATTATATTTTTACAATGATAAATAACCTTATTTGTGCTCATTATATTTTTACAATGATAATTAACCTTATTTGTGCTCATTATATTTTTTACAATGATAATTAACCAAATATGTGTTCTTTCTCGTCTCCACTAGGTGTTCAGACAGATATCACAAGCAGCGACAAACCAGAGATTGAAAGTTCACTGGAACCAGTGGACGAGGCCGACTCAAAAGCCGTAACAGATTCTCAACTGAGTCTTCAAGCTTCCCAAGAACAGGAGGAATTTGAAGTTGTTGAGACCGTGGATGGAGAGCTGGATGAAACACCTGGTAAACAGAAAGCCAGACAGGAGAAGGAGGAAACACCTACGAAACCAGTGATTGTTGATCTGATGAAAGACCAGTCATTAGAGGCTGGCAAAACCTTGAAACTAACGACACAGATTAAAGGTACAGTGGTCTCGGCCTAACACCCCACCCCTGGAGAAACTGTGTCTTATCAAATGAGTCATCTAATTTACATATTTTACAATCACTCTGTAGACTAATGAAATTATGGAGTTATGCATGGGCATTAGGGATGGAAAGGTGACCAATATATTATGGCCCGAACCTGTCAATCACTCCATCGACCATGAAAAGCAGGGAGATATGTGTGTCGACGGGGGATGATAGGATGACCTATGTCTGGTCCGAGTAGGACAATCATGCTTGATTAGAGTGGCCAGCTTTGAACTGTCAATCCATTGTCTACAGCAAGTCAACTGGTCAATGCGTTTTCTACTCAACAATAGAAAGTTTGTGAAACAATTAACCAGGTGATAGACAAGACTGATGAACGTTCCTTTTGTTCCACCCATTAAGACAGAGCCTAGTGTTTGCATGTATTGCTCTGTATAGGTTATTACATGTATCATATCCATGTGGCAAATATAATTATCCTCCAATGTTTTTTCCAGTGAAAGAAATAATTTTCATCGCCTTTCTGTGAAAAGATTGAGTGATAACGTTTCAATGATTAATCAAGTATGCCTTGACTTTGCCCAAAAAGTGGGATGTTAGCCGGACTGGAGTGGGCTGTTAGGAGGGTGAATTTATATAAAAACATTTGGTGTTCTGAAAAAAGTGGGATTGTAGACGGGCTGGGATGTTAGGCAGTGGCATGTCAGGTGAACAGGAAATATTTTGTGACATCGCCCTCTGTCAGAAATCCAAATCTTTCCAATAAGAGTATGGAAAATCATATTGAATAGTAATAAAATATTTTATATCTTCATTTTGTACTAGTTTAAAACTTTTAAACACACATCAGCTTGTTAATGTAACAGATTTCTCCTAATTATGTAATTGAGTTAAAAAATAAAGTGGCAAATTAGAGAAAGACATAGTTTATTTAATAATAATAATAAGAAGAACATTTTTTTATTGCGCTATCATCTCTATAAGGATAAAGCTCTAGGTGCGCCCAGGACCACCATATTATCAATCCATATTACTTTGAGAAAGCCTGCTAAAGGTTTTAACATATAAGACTATATTTGAATTTATTGAAAAATGTTGCTAATTCATTGATTTCCAGTCATTACAATAAAAAGTGCGTAGCCTCAGTATTAAGAATTGACTCGATCTAATAATCATACTGAATAATACCTGTGTTTGGTACATGTTTTGTCTGACTTTATGAGAGCCAAAGTTCTAGAGACCCAGCTGTAGTATAAAGATACACCATAATCCACCGTAGTCTCAAGGCTTTCTTATTTGAATATAATAAAAATGTTGTCTTTTTATTTCCTGAATATGTGACTTGTATTGGTTCTTGGATGCAGGTATACCAGAGCCGACAGTCTCATGGTCTAAAGATGGCCAGGTCCTTAGCCAGGGGAGAGAATAAGGATAACGGCAATAAATGGCTTTTGTACCCTTGAAATTCACAACGTCAAGGAGTCCGATTCTGGGACCTATAGTCTTGCGGCTATCAGTACCTCAGGGGAAATTTATGAGGACATGATTGTGTCTATCACAGGAGATACGACCTCAGTGGAGTCCATAGAGAAGAAATCCAAGTATGTGAAGTATAACGAAAAAAAATTTCTTTCTTTTTCTTATTACTCAGAAGGTGCCATTTATGAAGCTAATGTTCAATTTCTTGAAAACAATTGAAAATCACACGTTGTAAATAAGATTGTTTTTGAAAACAATTATGATGCTACAACAGCAAATTTGAGTTGATTCTTGTTTTACCTTCATATGGTTCTTTTCCCTCAAATAAGAGGGTTCTGTTTTTTAATTCTTACCTGCCAAATGCTATCATAGAATATTTCAGCTTTTTATTAATTTTTTAAAATGTTTTTTTATGTTTACACTCTTTTATTGGAATGTGAGGTGATTATGAATTAATTGTTGCACTAGTTTTAATATTCAATTGTCCTGACCTGTGATGAAAATAATCACCAATAATATGAAAATTCAAACAATGTTAAAATAATTTTCTGGTCATCATCTTTATAACTATTTTTGTCATTCAATCATTATTTCATAGACGACCCAGTCCTGAAGTGGACTCGATGTTCCTCAATTTACTATGGTCCCCCAAGACGTGTCTCTCACATTGTATGAAGACATCCAACTGTCCTGCTCTGTTTCAGGTTAGAAATCTTTTAAGTCATAAGCACTCTCTCTGGAAGCAAATGAATAATTTATGTGCCTATAAGCAAGTTGATAGATAATCATTGACACAGTCACAAATCAATGAATAATTACAATGTCATTGAGTATAATAAGCCAAAGTCCAAAGTCTGTAGCCATGGGTGCTTCTTTATCCTCTTGTTCCGGAATTCAGAATTGGCTTTGTAATTTAGTGAAAGAAATTATATTTCCAAATATTACAAAGGTCATTCATTTCGTACTTAATGTAATCCACATAAAGATGTATCCTGACATGTAATTTATATGTAGATGTCCAACTGAAGAGTGAAACCAAATTTATTTTTCATATAACATTGCCATTAGAAGCACAAAATAATGATAAAATGACTTTTGAGTTTCAAACACTGTTTTTAGATTCATATAATAAAAGGTATAAATACATTGCTGCCAACCAGTGTATCAAAACATATTTAGTATATTTGACTTTGAGTCTGTAGATCTGTATTTACATTAAAAAGTACCTATATGAGGTTTAACTGTAATGTGTTGAAGGAGAAAAAAAGTCTTAACTTAATGGTGAATTACTGTAACCCAATGAGATATCAACAATCTACAGTACACTGATTGCATTGTTTGGTGAGTTTTGAATTCTGTCAATCAAATGGCCCGCATTTAAAGACTGATTGTTTATCTTAAAGGAGCTTACTCCAAGTTGAATTATCAATGTTTTCTAGAATATTATGGGGTGCCAGCAAGTCAGAATTTTAGTTTTCGTAGTCAGAATCAAAGTCTGTTTTTCGATTTGAAAAGGTTAGCAGCTATGTAAATATGCCTTTTGCAGCTTTAAAGGTTCCAACTGTCGGCATAAAGCTAAGCAAGCTCTTTCACGTCAAAGCGTTGGCTTGGATTTTCAAATTCAAGCTTTCCTTCCTTATTGCCATCTCCTTCGCTCCTCCATCTTCCTTCTCCTTTGTCTTGATATTGTCTCTGATTTATGACTTTTATTTGGAGAGGCCAACTAGAGCCTCTTGCTCAACTTGAGCCTCTTGCTCTTCATTCTTTTCTTTGTATCTTTTTCCCTCTAATGTGTGTTATTCTCTGCTCTCCAATATTCTTGGCCATATTAGGAATTATTTTTTAGTGAAGAATGCTTGTTTTTTTTTGGCCATTCAGCTTGGACTCAGACACCCCCTTTGTCTTGATATGGTCTCTGATTTATGACCTTATTTGGAGAGGCCAGCTAGAGCCTTTTGCTCTTCATTCTTTTCTTTATATCTTTTTCCTCTAATGTGTGTTATTCTCTGCTGTCCGGCGTCCTTGGCTATATAAGGAATTGTTGTTAGTAAAGAATGTTTTGTTCTTTTAGCCAATCAGCTTAGACTCAGACAGCCCCGCCTTTCTTCTCCTCTGCTATGTATAAACTGTTTAATCACTTGTCCATTCTCTTCTTGCTATGTGCATCTGGTTCAACTGGACAGAAACTGGTTCTAGAATTGTTAGACGATTTGTGCTTGTGAATTATCTAGGGGAGTGTGTTAAACCTATATTTATAATAAAATCATTGTTGAAACCAGAACATTACAAGTCATCCGCCTTCCCTACTGTCATCGTGTAGCTGTGTGTGGTTGGAGGGTGAACAAGGGTCCCACATATATACCATGTCACAATGAGTACATACATGAGTATTGAGTCTTGACTTAAAATAATTTTTGTAGAGAAAGGATTTATCAGAAGGACCAGTCTAATGAGACGTAAACATTGACCGAGAAGTGATGTTAAGATAATTAAAAAAAACGCAGACAATAATTGCGTAGACATTAACAGAAAAAAATCAACTGCAAGAATCTTGAAGCAGAAGCCTATGTATCAGTATTCAATATCTTGCCATAAAAGGATGATAAACTGAACCATATCAACTACACTCTAACCGTCTCCGGTACAATTGTAGTGTTTTATGCTTATTCCTTTGTTTCTGTCTTGTCCCATCTGTTCTTATGGGGTCTTAATTTACTTCTGTAGGGGATCCTGCACCTAAAATAACATGGGAGAAAGATGGACAGAAACTACGCTCCAACAGACGCACACGTATAAATGAGTCCATGGGAGTTCACTATCTGACCGTCCGTGAGTTTGACGCCCTTGATGAAGGTGAATACGTGTGTACTGCCACCAACAGTAAAGGCAGTGCCAAGGCTACAGTCAGAGTCAGAATGGCAGGTAAAGATCAAGCCTGTGTCGAGGATTTTTTTTTTAAACTGTAAACACGACCATGTTGATTGAAAGTTAGGAAAGACTTGAATGTTTTTAAAAATTTCGTTATAAAACTGACAAGCCTGCGTGGTTGATATTCAAATACATGACAAAAAAAAACAAGAGAGTTTGACTGCTGAGTATTATACATTTCTAACTACACATAAATTTGTTTGAGACAAAAGGCTCTTAAGTTTTAAGCTTTAAAGGGAATCTGGAGTAAAAAAGACAAAATGTAAGTTAAATTTGTGGCAAATGAAGACTGAATTTTGTTACAATTTTATTTGTGAGACAGGACTTCTTTAATTGGAATTTAGGAACATTTGCGGTGATGTCAGGGCAACAACTGAATCTGGTAATGATTATATCTTCAAAATTGGTGATGTCAGGGTGACGAGTGTATCTGGTAATGATTATATCTTCAAAATTGGTGATGTCAGGATGACAACTGAATCTGGTAATGATTATATCTTCAAAATTGGTGATGTCAGGGTGACGAGTGTATCTGGTAATGATTATATCTTCAAAATTGGTGATGTCAGGATGACAACTGAATCTGGTAATGATTATATCTTCAAAATTGGTGATATCAGGATGACAACTGAATCTGGTAATGATTATATCTTCAAAATTGATGATGTCAGGGTGACGACTGAATCTGGTAATGATTATATCTCCAAAATCGTCAGATGCGTCTTTAGGACAATATAAATCTGAGCTGACAAGTTTTTAAGATACTAAGAATATCCCATAAAATGGCTTTTCTCATCTATGATTTTATCATGGCAAGGAAAGAAATAGACAGCAATCTGTGTTGATAATGATCACTATCTCAAGCAATTATTTTGATTTGCTTGTTAACATCATTCGAGATAGCTAAGTTGGACTACCACCCAGGAGGCCCGAATTCGATTCCCAGTCCAGGCAAATTTTGTTGACCCCAACAATAAAATCAGTAGCTGGGTCTATTCAGAATCGGTAAAAGTAAAGGTGGCGTGGAAAGCAATGGCAAATTAACACATAATGCCGTATACCATAAAAAATGACCCTAGGCTCAGTTCTGAGTATTGGACTTACTTTAGTTTACTTACCTTCAAGTTATTATGTGATTTAGTGGTAAACAACTTGACTATGGACGGCGAGATTTTAAGTTCAAGTCCAAGTTTTGTAGGAGGGACACTTTACATGTTTTTCTCAGTCTACCCAGGTGTGAAAAGGCAGGTATCAGGTACAGGTAGGAGGTAAAGTCTGTGAAAGACTATTGTTTTGTTCAGTGTGTGATATTGTATCATCTGTTCTCTTGAATGCTGCAGAAACCAGGGTAATCTTTAGCTCTATGGGCCTTATGTGCCCTGAAGGAACTTTCCGTTGTATGTGAATATGATTTTTGTTTCCTTGTGTAATTAAATTATTGTGCAGAGCGACTCTCTGATTAGTTTTTTTCCCCCTCATCTTTGAATGTTACAGGCATTAAAGATGACAGGACAAAACGCAAAGATGATGGACCTTATGACGACAGAGACATCAAACTACAGAGGGTTTCCTTCAGTGAAGACGTTCAAGAAGAAATTTACACAGAACAGATCATAACTGATGTAGAAGATAAGGCAGCGATTAAAAACGGAGAGGTAACCATGGAGGAAAATATTGCTGTCACGGAGTCGGTCGAAAAAATGTTCACAGGAGCAAATGAGACATCGGAGGAAATTGTGGTGGAAGAGGAGAAGGTAGAGGACATTTTCTTGGTTGCAACGGAAGCTGAGGAAAGGCTCTCAATGGAAAAGCAAAGCCTTGAATCACAGGGTCTACCAGAGATCACAGAGAAGGTGGACGATGTTTCAATTACACCAGGATCATCTCTGAAACTGAAAGTTCAGTTCAAAGGTTGGTCTGTCAATAATGTGTCTGTAAAATCGTTATTCCACTAAATTTTGTTTGGTTTTGGTTCCTATTTATTTGTTTGTGTAGTAGAGGCTTTAAAAATGTTATATTATTTTATATTTTTTGTATTATTACTCAACTCAGGTACAAATAAGTACCTAGCGATAAGCGGAGAAAGATCTTGCTTGACTGAAAGTACGAAGCGCCCAACAGGCTGCTGTACTATATGCTCCGCAGGAGCTGAGAAGGGTTTTGAATGAAATGATCTGCTGCGAGATAAATGATGTATAGTTGGTGAGCCTGCACTTGTGTGGGGATATGGACTATAAATCTATCTTTGTTTCATTCGTAAATTAAAACAACATTTGTTTTATTTCAAATTCAGCCCTTTATATCTTATCCATTTCCTGAGGCTTTGGATATCATGATTCTCTTACATGAACCAACTTCATTCTAGACGTATCTTTTTATTGTTGTAGGAAATAGCCCTGCACTGGATCACTCCATTATTTTATATACCTTTTGCCTTCTTTGGCCATGTTGCCTCACCTCGCTGTCAGATGCCATCTCTCTGTCTGCTTTGGATCCTTCCTTTGATCTCCAGCCGCATTTACATGCACATCTGATAGTACACATATTGCACATCTGATGGTGCACCTATTGCACATCTGATAGTACACCTATTGCATCTGATTGTACACCTATTGCACATCTGGTGGTGCACCTATTGCACATCTGATTGTACACATGGTGGTGCACCTATTGCACATCTGGTGGTACACCTATTGCACATCTGATATAGTACACCTATTGCACATCTGATAGTACCTATAGCACATGTGGTGGTGCACCTATTGCACATCTGATGGTACACCTATTGCACATCTGATGGTACACCTATTGCACATCTGATAGTACACCTATTGCACATCTGATGGTACACCTATTGCTCATCTGCTGGTACACCTACTGCACATCTGGTGGTACACCTATTGCACATCTGATGATGTGCACCTATTGCACATTTGGAGGTGCACGTATTGCACATCTGATGGTACACCTATTGCACATTTGGAGGTGCACGTATTGCACATCTGATGGTACACCTATAGTGCATGTGATGGTACACCTATGCACATCTGATGGTACACCTATTGCACATCTGATGGTACACCTATTGCACATGTGGTGGTACACCTATACATGCACATTGCACATCTGATGGTACACCTATAGCACATGTGGTGGTACACCTATTGCACATCTGATGGTACACCTATTGCACATGTGGTGGTACACCTATTGCACATCTGATAGTACACCTATTGCACATCTGATGGTACACCTATTGCACATCTGATGGTACACCTATTGCACATCTGGTGGTACACCTATTGCACATCTGATGATGTGCACCTATTGCACATTTGGAGGTGCACGTATTGCACATCTGATGGTACACCTATTGCACATCTGATGGTACACCTTTTTAAACTAGCAATATGCCCTGTTCATGTCCATTTTTTTGTTTTTGTGACATATTTTGTGACATCTCTGACCTTTGTTGTTTTTGCCTGATGATGGTATTTTGGATATAGTCTTTCAAATTGATGTTGAATATCTTTTTTTCTATGGCTCTTTGGCTTCTTTGTAGTTTCTTTGTTAGCGTTATGGTAAAAGTCCAAGTTTACCAACCATACGTCATTGTTTTTAGTAATATGTATTGCTTGAAGACTACTCACTTTGTACTGGGCGGTTGGTGAATGTTATTGTCCTATTTCTTTCTTTTCACTCATTCACATGCCTTTCGACTTGCTGTTTCCTTTAAATTCAGCCTGGGGTATTGTGGACAAGGTAAAATTCAATCAAAGAAATGATGCCTTCAGACCACTTGAAAAACATTTCCTTGTATTTTTCATTTTGTATATTTGGTGAAAGTTTGAAATGTTGTCAGATAGATTAAATAACAAGCTTGTTGATTTCATTGAAAGGCTCAACTGCCGTGTCTTGGTCAAAAGACGGGAAGGCCCTTAAAGAAGGAAGGAAGATCAATATGATGGTTGAGGACGGGGAATGCCTTCTAGAAATCTTAGACGCGTCCCCCTCTGATGCTGGAACCTACACTATGACAGCCAGTAGTAGCCTGGGAGAAGTTTCTACAGATATACATGTGACACTCACCAGTGATGTGTCCACTTCTAGTGAGAAAGCGTGAGTCTCTAATGTGCTCTTTACGTTATAAGTATTAGATCATAAGTTTATAATGTCTTTATCTATAAATTCTTTTTGTCTAAGGCAGTGCTGCGTTTAAATGTCTACTCCTGTAAATAACAGTATAGCAGTCATGTCAGTATTTCTAGAGAGACATGATATGTTGGTACAATTACACATCAACTAGAGAAATATGGGTAATAGACACATACGAAACATACGCACACTCTCAAACATTCATTCATTCGCACAGACACACTCCCACACACATACACACACTTGCAAACATGCACATACACACATACACACACACACACACACACACACACATACAGATGTTCATGCCAACACAGACCAGAGTGACAATGATCAGTCAGGAAGGTTGTTAGGAAATCATATTATAGATGAAGATGAAAAATCTCTTTGTGAATTATACTTTTTTGGAAGATTTTAAGTTCAAAGCTTAGAGGTACACAGTATAAGAGTAAATGTAAAAGTTTTTTCAAGGCCGCTATGGCCAATACAGCCAGAGCTTATCCTAGTTTCTATAGTGTGAAGCAGAATAGATGATAATAATCACCTTCTGACCAGCACGCTAGTCTGACACAGGTGCTACACTTCCAAGCTAGTACTTGTTCCGATTTGCACCTGGGTCGAGTGGGAAAAAGGTGTTTAAGAATTTTCCCAAACAACACAATCTCAGACCTTGCTTTGCTAGAATTGGACCCCATAACCTCATGATGCCAAGTCTAGCAGCCTAGCCTCTTGGCCACCGATGCCACTATTGTAGAGGTAATCTCACAATCTCTTGCTCATCTAAATTGTCAGTTGCTGTCGATATTTCATAGTGTAATGTGATAAAACAAATAAAAACAGCTTATGATTTGAAAACATCAATTATTTATTTTTAGTTTTGTCTAAAAGATTAACATAGAGTGCTATGTAAATACAACATTCTTTCATTTTCATTGCTATTCACAAAGTATGTTGATTTAATGACTCAGTGATGATGTGTGTATTGATTTCCTTCTCTAATTTTGATTATCTCCCCTAGACTAATACCTGTGGTTGAGGTTGATACGGATGTTGATGTTGATGCCCCAAGGTTCACTGTTCTTCCTGAGAGCGTCTCTGTGTCTATGTATGAAGACGTCAAACTTTCTTGCTCTGTCTCAGGTAGGTTGAGTTTATGAAATTTAGAGGAAATGATTTATTTGTTCTTTTTTGTAATAATAATAATATAATAATAATAATGATAATGATAATGATAATGATAATGATAATGATGATAATAAAAATAATAATAATAATAATAATAATAATAATGATAATAATAATAATGATAGAGATAATGATAATGATAATAATAGTGATAATAATCATATTATAATAATAATAATCATAATAATAATAATAATAATAATAATAATAATAATAATAATAATAATAATAATAATAATAATAATATTAATAAAAATAATAATGATCATAATAATCATAATAATAATCAAGATAATCATAATAATAGATATTTATAGACTACACATTCCTCATAAGAGCGCAAAGCACCATACTGTGAGGTATACTTGTAAACAGACATTTGAACTTAAAAAGTAAAACGGAACATCTCAAATTCACACTCACTTATAAAAGTCAACTTTTTTCGATTCAAGGTAATCTGTAGACCAGATCCAAAATAAAATAAAAATTCATAGGAACAATTTCATTGATGAATTTGAAGATTTTGTTCCAAAAGAAACTTTGCAGGCAGGAAAGTTGAGAAAATGCATGTTCGTGTCTTTATGAAGGAACACAATGTCAGACCTAGCTAGGCTTCAACCCCAGCACCTCATGATCCCAAGTCCAGTAACCTAACCATTTTGCCACCAACATCACCTTTCGACACATTTTTTGAGCCGGAGCTAATTTTGGTTTCTAAAGTGTGAATCACCTCCTGGACAGGACGCTAGTCTGTTGCAGGTTTTTACTCTCAAGCTGTTGGTAGTATCACACTTATGTTTGCTCTTCCCTCCATGCTTTTTCCATAAGGAAATCCCACACCTAGAATAACATGGGAGAAAGATGGGCAGAAACTGAGATCCAACAGACGCACACGTATGAATGAGTCCATGGGAGTTAACTATCTAACCGTCCGTGAGTTTGACGCCCTTGATGAAGGTGAATATGTGTGTACTGCCACCAACAGTAAAGGCAGTGCCAAGGCTACAGTCAGAGTCAGAATGGCAGGTAAGTCTCTGCTTTGTCTTGTGTTTTTTCAGCGAGCATGGTTTTTTTGTATTATTTAGAATAGACAATCTTATCTTAACCACTATCATTGAATTCAGTTTTCTAAATTAGCTGAAAAAATTGAAAAAAAAATGTATCATGGATTTTCATTGTGAAAATATCAGCCACTTCAATTCAAATAGGCTTTTTCAGGTTCGTACAGATTGCCTGTAATTTTGCACACACGTCTTTGGTCTAATATCTAGCTGCACTCAATCAAAATTGTTGATAAATTGAACGGTTTTGATTTTATCAATTTTTTTTAATGCATACAGATCTAGCAACTTTTCCATTTTTCAGCAAATTTAATCACAAAAATTATTTTTCTAAAAACTTGAAGAGATGTTGAAAATCGCTACTGATTGAAATTTTGTATGCTTCACAGAGGCAATGGGACATTAAATAAAACTGTAGATCGCAAATCACTGTCAAAAAGTATTGTTTTGAGAAAATCGCATTTAAAATTATTTTTTCTGTTCTTTGAATGTTTTTCTTAACCTAGAAAAGAATAGTATAATACTTTGAAACGTAATACAATCTTGAGAGGTTCTCAAATACTTCCTGTCGACCCTATTTCAACTACCCCTGGCTCACTTATGTTCATGTCGGATGGCACTTTTTTTTATAACAGTTTCACAGAATGTCTCCCGTAATTTCCGGACAATCTTAACTAATGTCGATAATAGTTTGTCAAAAGCAAAATTTTGAGACTCCTTTGTGATGATTAAAATGAGTACCAACTTGCTATACTCTAGACAACAGATGAAGTTTAGGCCTCCATAGTTTCTAAAAAATATTGTATGAAATGAAGGAATCGATTGTTATGGTATTGATTTGAAGGGAATGAATCTGCATTCAATAGTTCAATAAACTAAATTTGGGTAAAATACCTTTCCACAGCCCCTCCCCCTCCCAAAGAGAAATATACAAATGGTCCTTGAAATAAAAGATTGAGAACATAGTGCCTGGGTTCCTCCTGCCTAGTGACACCAAACTTGCCCTTGAGATGTGTAGGGGGTAATTGAGCTTTGGCATTGAAAGGAGGGCCCCCCATACCCAATGAAACTATGGGGTCCCTCAATCTCCAAAGAATTGAGGCACAAGTAGCTGTAACTGGCCTCGAGCCAACTGAGGCATGCAATCGATGATGGTTGCCATACCAATGGCTCTCTCTGAGCTCAAACGACCCACACCCAAATCTAGAGAGAGAGAGGCATAGTGCAAATTTTGCATTGGGTTACTCATTCATGTATGTAAATTTTATCCTTTCACATATGATGCTTGGAGGACAACTTAAATGCCTTAGATATTTGTATATTAAACAAAAAATGATTGTGTCAAGGATAATTGGGAAAGAATATATTTATTGATACTTCAGGTACTGAAGAAGAAGAAGATACAAAAGGCATAGACGATGGACCATATGATGACAAAGACATCAAACTGAAATCAGCTTCTGCTGGAAAGGAAAGTCAAGAAGTTGAAAAAACTGAGGAAATAGGAAAGCTGGAAGGAGCAACAGTTGACATTAAACAGGAGGAGGAGGAAATCTCAGCAGAAGCAAAGATTTCAAAGACAAAGCAACAAGTAGAGGAGACGACAACTCTCATGAAAGAGGAAGTAGTAGAGGAAATCTTTACTCAGGAGAAAGAAGTTGCTGAGGAAACTGAAAGGCAAGAGAAAAAGACCACAGCCAAAAAGCTGTCTGCAGAGGAAAGCGTGGCTATAGAAGAAATGGTCACAGAAACTACGGAAATAACAGAAAAGTTACTTGAGGAAAAGAAAGGAAAGTTAGAGGAGAAGAAAACTGCAGACACTGAAGCCGACAAACTGGTCGCAAAGACGGAGCAAATGTCCATGGCAGCAGAGTCCGAATCAGTGGTCACTGAATCAGTACAGGACATCTCACTGACTTCCGGGTCAGCTCTCAAACTGAAAGCAATGGTGGAAGGTTAGTTTGTGTTTCATTTTGATCAAGTAGAAACTATGTTCTAAGAAAGAATAATTAGTGAAATGGATTCTATTTTGTCCAGTCAAGGAATCTCATGAAACCTATTGTTTCCCTGATGTGTTTGAAATTAATTGAATGATGTTTTTTAAAGCTCCATAGGTTCAGTCTTGAATTTTTTGGTGCTGAAAATGTCTTACACACAGCTGAAAGGAAAAATAATGTCTTACTATTTCTTCTTGTTCACATTTTGATACAAGTACTTAAAGTTCAACTTTCCATCTCAAATCTCCTTTAAAAACATTATACTTAAAATCTGTTTTTGAGTGTAAACACTTTGCTATGCAGCACACTTTGAGTACTGTTTGTTATGTGATGCCTACAAAAATTGCATGAAGTTGTATGATGAATTAAAACAAGGTCTAAAACAGGTTGGTAAAATTTGGCAAATTTGTATTTATCTCAATGAAAGGCTTGTCAGAAGCAACTGTTTCATGGACAAAAGACGGGAAACTCTCAAGGAAGGGGAGAAAATCAAAATGACGGCTGTAGAGGGGGAATACGTGCTAGAAATGGAAGACGTTTCCCCTGATGATGCTGGAACCTACACAATGACGGCCAGCAGTTCTGTGGGAGAGGTTTCTACAACCATGCAAGTGACTGTCACCGGTGATGTGTCCGTGTCTTCTTCTGAGAAAACAACTGATGACAAAACGTAAGTCCATAACTTGATTATTATGAAATGTATTTTTTCAAAGTGTTGTGAAGAGAATAAATCTCACACGTTCACATATTTTACAAGTCTCTCACTTTACATTCCCACAAATACAGCTGTCCAATGATAGTGAGGAAGGCAGGTGACTTGTAAAAATAAAGTTTCAACACCGATTTTTATTAAGAATAATTTAAATGTCTCACTGTCTGTATCAAACTGAACAATTTCTTACTGTCGACTTAACAATACCGTATCTCCTCCTGGACAATTTTCAAACAAATCTCACAACCAGATGCACACATCAAGAAGAGAGTGAGTAATTCTATAACCAGATTATATAAAGTAGATCAGAAGGAAATGTTGTCATGAGTCCTAACTGACTGGTTCAAAAAGACAAAACTACATTCTTAGACAAACAGTTTCATGGCAACGTCGCAAGGTTGAATTTAAACTGATTGGTTCAAAAGATAATACAATATTCTTAGCCCAACAATTCCATGGCAATGAAAGCTGATCAGCAAACAACATAACAACATTCTTCGACCAACAATGTCTTGGGAGGACCAGGGGGTAGGGGAGTCTAGATGGGGAAGGGGGAGGGGGTGAGAGTCCAAAATGATGGGTTCAAAATAATCAAAATATACAATAAAAGAGGTGAGGGTAGGAGGGAGAAGCTCACAGTGTAGACGAAAAATACAATCTAACGCCACTCAATGCAAAACTGAAAATTGCTCAGATCTCAGACATAACAGTGTCACATAAACAAAAGAAGTCATATCAAGTGTCGTATGCCCTCACATTTGCTAGCTGTGGGTACTTTGACATAATAAACATAAAGCAAGAGAAAAAGATGAATTTATAGTCTGTGTCCC
Organism: Doris montereyensis; assembly: GCA_037039925.1. Classification (NCBI taxonomy): domain Eukaryota; kingdom Metazoa; phylum Mollusca; class Gastropoda; order Nudibranchia; family Dorididae; genus Doris; species Doris montereyensis. Next base: position 621,379 of record JAXRKP010000029.1, on the reverse strand, counting down.
CACACAAGTGTAGGTTCATCGCAAGTACATCATATATCCCCCTGAGGCCATTTCATCCAAAGTCCGTAACTCCCTGAGGAGCATGCAGTACAACAGTTTGTCAGGCACCTCATATTAACACACTGACAAGATCTTTGTCTACCTATTGCTGGGTACTCATTCACACCTGAGCCAAGTGAGGAAATCAGAGTACCTTTCTTAAAAGTTTAAGGTTGTGAAAATACACTTAGGCCAAACATGGGTTTTGAACCAGTGTCGTTGTGATTACAATCTCACAACACTACAGTTTCGCTACAACACCTCCTTGACTTATACCTTTCCTCAGTGAGGATATGTGTATTGATTTCTTTTTCTTATTTTGATTATCTCCCCTAGACTCACACCTGTGGTTGAGGTTGATACGGATGTTGATGTTGATGCCCCAAGGTTCACTGTTCTTCCTGAGAGCGTCTCTGTGTCTATGTATGAAGACGTCAAACTTTCTTGCTCTGTCTCAGGTAGGTTGAGTTTATGAAATTTAGAGGGAAGTGATTTACTCATTTTATTTTTATTAGTTTTGCATATTAAAACTATTTTTAATTGAAGAAAGGTGAATAAAGTGAGGATGCAGGAGGGTAGGGGAAGGGGAGGTGGTATTGTTGAGTCTATCGTCTTTAAAATCTCATCCTTTTGCTGGACTCAAATTCTAACATTTGAAATTAATCATAAATGATTTCTGCTGTCTGTTTATTGTGGCCAAATAATGGTTGCAATGCTCTGCACAAGCCTTCTTTTGTGTCAACCATGTCTTTTCTGTTACTGATGTGATGAACAAAACCTATACTTACCATCATGTATGGACTGAAGAGAGACAATTCATCTGATGTTTTTGATACAAGATGGTAGGGGGACGTTTGCTGCTTTTACAATGACAACATTTTAGAAACCTTTACCACTAATAATCCCAAATTCAAACCATTCTAGTGTAAAAAATGTCTATAAAAACTCAAAAAGTTTGACTGAACTATCTTGATGACAGTGACAACATTTCATCAGCAGAAACCTTTACCGCTAATAATAGCAAATGTTTGAAAGTCATTCCAGTGTTTAAAAATCCAACCCAGTGTCTCAACCTAAAACACCATGATGTCAAATGATTCAGTTTAAATCTGGGGGACACGTAAAACAATAATTGACTATCTGGTTTTTAACCATCTGCTTTGGTTTGATCTCTTATTGTTGTGTTTCTGATTTTGTCATTTTAGTTTACAACTGACATATTTCATTTCAGCTGCCTGTTTGTATTCTCAGTCAGTTCCAATTTTTCGAATTCTGCCATAGAGGAGAGTAGGACAATAAACTGTGTTGTATACTGTATTGTATACTGCCATTTTGGTTTTTTTGACAATTCTTGCTTACCTACAAATGCCTTTCCTAGATGGTTACATATTAACTTGCCTCTGAGTTAATCATTACTCCTAGTAATTGTCTTTGAATTTGTTCTAAATTTTCCCTAAACAATTTAAGATTTTGTGTTTTAGCTTCCTTAGTTACTAGCATTGTTTTGGTTTTCTTTGCATTTATTCTCATTCCTCTTTTATTTAGTTCATTGTTCATAATGTTGATATTCGACTGAAGGTCAGCTTTCTGATTTTCCAAACAGAACTAAATCATCGGCAATGAAAGCATTGATACATTTCTTCACATTATTCATTTTCTTTATGTTTGAGGGTGCCTTTGCACTGAATCCATAAATGTGATAAACAAAAGAGAACTTAGGCTACAACCCTGTCTTACTCCTGTATCTACATCAAATTCTGCAGATATTTTTCCAGCTACTCTCACTGCACATGTTGGTTTATTTTAAAACTTTTAATGGCTTCTATAAATCTTGCTTTACATTGTGTTCTTTTAAGGAATGCCATAACTCATCCCTCCTCACAGTCAAAGTGTTCAAAATAAAACACAGGTGCAAGTCAATGTTTCTCTCAAAGAATTTTCTATTATTTGTCTAATTGTAAATATGTGGTCTTGTACACTTCTTTCTGGTCTAAATCCACTCTGGTGCTCTTCAATCTGATCCTCTACTCTTTTCCTTAGTCTCATTTCCAGTATCCTGGCATATACTTTTCCTGGAACGCTAAGTAGTGATATCCCTCTATAGTTTGAGCATTCCATAGTTGATCCTTTCTTATGTATTGGTACTACCATTCCCTTTTTCCAGTCATCTGGCACCTGTTTGGACTTCCATGCTTGTTGGCATATTGCATGTAGTAGTTTGTCTGCCTCTCTTCCTTGGTTTTTTTAATCATTTCTGCTCCTGGGGCTTTTCTAATTTCACTTTTCTTATAGCTGTTTGTATTTCTTCCATTGATATATCTACATCTTCAGCTGTCTTCTCTGGATTACTTGTTACTCTTACTAATTGATCTCTACTCCTTGTTTCATATGTTTTGGAGGGATTATGTAATGCGTGAAAATGCTTTCTCCATGTTTCCATGATTTGGCTGTCTTCTTTCATTATTTCTCCTTTGGCATTCTTAATTTGTCATATTGGGCATGTTTTGGTCTTTCTCATGCTCTTCATTGCCCCCCAGAACAGCTTTTGATTTCCTTGATAGCTTTCTTGAAGTCTTTGTCCAAACTCTTCCCATTGTTCCTGTTTTGCTTTCCTCACTTCCTCTTTGGCGATAGTTCTCTTACTCACATAATCTATCCTATTCTCTGGTCTCTTTGTTTGCAAGTATTTCTTCCAGGCATCCTTCTTTTCTTTTCTTTGACATTCTCATTCCACCATGCTGTTCTTTTCCTATCTCCTTTAATTTGTTTCCTACCACAGACCTCTTCAGTACAACTGAGGAGTGTTTCTTTATACATCTGCCACTTTTCTTCTGTTGTGCTATCATTCAGATCCATCTGTCTTTCACTGATAAATCTTTTTATCCTAGATTGGTATATCTGTTTTATTATTGGTTTATTTAGTTCCTCTGTTTTGAGTTTAGTAGCTTTCTTCTCTTTCCTTTTCTGTTTGTTTTCTTCAGTCAGTAATCTCATTTTGGCAATCACTAAGTGATGATCTCTAAATATTTCTGCTCCTCTGTTTACTCTTGCATCCAATGTACTATAAAAAAGGGAGCTGCTAACTATTATGTAGTTTATCATTGACTTTTCACACCTGTCTTCATTTACTTTTGTGTATTTGTGGATATCTTTATGAGGAAAAAAGGTGTTGGCTATTTTCATGTTGTTCTTTAGGCAAAAATCTATTAGTCTCTCTCCATTTGGAGAAGTTGTTGTCTCTCCTTCTTTACCTATTACTCCTCCTGACGTTTTTACATTGTTGCCTACTCTAGCATTTAAATCTCCTAAAAGCATTAGTTTCTGTTTGGGTTTAAGATTCTCTGCAGCTATTTGTAAGTCGTTTTCGAAGATATCTTTTTCTTCTTTAGTTGCGTCTTCATTTGGTCCATAAGCTATTAATAATTTAATTTTTCATCCTTTTGGTTTAATATTTAGGCCTCTTTAATAGCCATGGGCTTATAAATTTCCAACTTTCTAGTAGCTTTTCATGCCTTTTATGCACTAGGAGGCCTACTCCTGCTCTAGCTCTATCTTTGACATCTACTCCTGAAAAGATTAAAATATGATTCAGTCCTACATTTTCTATTCCTTGTCCTTTTTTTCTTTGTTTCTGTAATGACCAAAATATCTACTTTGAATTTTTCCATTTCTTCAACTAATTCTAACTCTTTTCATTTATTTCCCTAACATTCGTTCCAAAAATCAGAGTCCGTATTCATTTCCAAGTTCGTCTTCGAAAGATAAAGCCAGTTATATTATTTTAATTTCTCTGAATCAGTTTGTTTTTGGATAAGCAGGGATTGGCCCACTGTGCCCTAGGTAGATGGTGGGGCTGCTACCTTGAGGCCCCCTACCAGGCCTTGTTATTTTCTGTCAGGGTTAACTCCCTTAGCCTTTAGTCATTCAAGACCAGCATGCAAGGCAGCAGGTTGTTATTTTTCGTCAGGGTTAACTCCTTAGCCTTTAGTCGATCAAAATCGGCCTGCAAGGCAGCAGGTTGTTTTCTGTCAGGGTTAACTCCTTTACCTTTTGATCAGCCAAGACCCGCCTGCAATACTGAAGACTCGTAGAGGGCAGGATCATCTACTCCTCGTGCAGGTGCTTACCTGTCCACTGCCCAGGTGAAGCAGACTAAGGGATAAAAATCATCTCCTGGACAGGATGCTAGTTTTTTGCAGGGTTTTCTCCCAATGTATTGTTTGTACTCATTTGCACCTTGGTGAAGTGGGTAAAATGTAGGTCAAGTGTCTTTCCCAAGGAATACAAAGTCGGACATGGCTTTGCTGGGATTTGAACTTGGGACCTCATGATCCCAAATCCGGCAGTCTAACCATTTGGCCATCGTCACCAAATTACGACCAATAGAGTGGAAGCTTATGCTGGTTTCCATAGTGTGTAGCCGAACAGGTGATAATAATCACCTCCCGGACAAGGCACTAGTCTGTTGCAGGTCTTTACTCCCAAGCTGTTGTTGGAAACACAGTATCTCACTTTTCTTTTTTTTCCTCTTCTTTTAATGCATTTTTAACTATGGAAATTACATTTTCCCCTTAATTTTTATTCTTTTGTAGGAAATCCCGCACCTAGAATAACATGGGAGAAAGATGGGCAGAGACTGAGATCCAACAGACGCACACGTATGAATGAGTCCATGGGAGTTCACTATCTAACCGTCCGTGAGTTTGACGCCTATGATGAAGGTGAATATGTGTGTACTGCCACCAACACTAAAGGTAGTGCCAAGGCTACAGTCAGAGTCAGAATGGCAGGTAAGTCTCTGCTTTGTCTTGTGTTTTTTTTATTCTTTGACGCAAGTTGAAGTGAGAAGCTTACATTTACAGTGTAAGTAATCTGTTGGTCAAACAAATGATCAGAAGGAAAAAATGAGTGATACAAGAAGGGGATACATAATTTGGGAGAGAGAGAGAGAGAGAGAGAAAGACAGAGACAGGGACACAGAGACAGACAGACAGACAGACAGACAGGGTGAGTCCTATTGCATCAAGCATAAGCCAGATGATGGTCTACTTTCCTTTCTCTCAAGAGATTGAAATGCCAGGCGTGACATCAAAGCTCACATGACGGCATTGTTTGTTTTTTTGAAGATTTAATGCTTCATTCTTTGTCTCAACAATTAAGCTTAAATTGTTGAGATATCAGGATACAGGTTGCAAGATTTGGTCTTAAGGCACAGTCTAATAGGTTTGTTACAGCCAGCGTTAAATCCAATTCTGTAGTAGATTTTACTTCCCCTAGCTGATGCTAGTACCACTGTACACCTAGGTTGAATTGGGAAATGCGTGTTATGTGTCTTTCCCATTAACACAACATGGGACCTACTGCTAGACTTCAAACCTATGAGCCTCATGAATCCAAATCTTTCAGCCTTTTTTAAAGAAATATATAGAAATGGCTCAAGGAATGAAACATTGAGGGCATAAAGCTGTTTTCCTCCTGCCTCGCAACCAACAGCAAACTTGTTCTCAAGAGGGGGCTAATCGTGCTTTGGCATTGAAAGGAGGGCCCCTCCTTACCCAATGTAACTATGGGGTCCCTCAATTACCAAAGAATTGAGCCGCAAGTATCTGTAACTGGCCTCGAGCCAACTGAGGCATGCAAGCAATGATTGTTGCCGTTTCAAATGGCTCTCTCGGAGCTCAAACCTCCCACACCCAAATCTAGAGAGAGGGGGCATAGAGCCTTGTTTGTCTTTGGTAACAAATTGTCTTCATTCATGATGTAAATTTTATCCTTTCACATATGATGCTTTGAAGACAACTTAAGGGCGATGCTTGATATCATCACATGAAAAAACGCCTTAGTTATTTGTATTATTTTTTTTTAAATGATAGTGTCAAGGATAATTGGGAAAGAATATATTTATTGATACTTCAGGTACTGAAGAAGAAGAAGATACAAAAGGCATAGACGATGGACCATATGATGACAAAGACATCAAACTGAAATCAGCTTCCACTGGAAAGGAGAGTCAAGAAGTTGAAAAAACTGAGGAAATAGGAAAGCTGGAAGGAGCAACAGTTGACATTAAACAGGAGGAGGAGGAAATCTCAGCAGAAGCAAAGATTTCAAAGACAAAGCAACAAGTAGAGGAGACGACAACTCTCATGAAAGAGGAAGTAGTAGAGGAAATCTTTACTCAGGAGAAAGAAGTTGCCGAGGAAACTGAAAGGCAAGAGAAAAAGGCCACAGCCAAAAAGCTGTCTGCAGAGGAAAGTGTGGCTATAGAAGAAATGGTCACAGAAACTACGGAAATAACAGAAAAGTTACTTGAGGAAAAGAAAGGAAAGTTAGAGGAGAAGAAAACTGCAGACACTGAAGCCGACAAACTGGTCGCAAAGACGGAGCAAATGTCCATGGAGCAGAGTCCGAATCAGTGGTCACTGAATCGGTACAGGACATCTCACTGACTTCCGGGTCAGCTCTCAAACTGAAAGCAATGGTCGAAGGTTAGTTTGTGTTTCATTTTGATGTAGAGATTGAAAAATTAGCGAAATGGTCATTATGTGTTTGAAAGTAATAGACTCACTTTGTTGATGTTGAATGGTATTTGTTTTCAAATAAAAATCTAAAAAAAAGCTCTATAGGTTCAGTCTTGAATTGTTTGGTACTGAAAATATTGTCTTATACACAGCTGAAGGGGCAAATAATGTCTTACTATTTCTCCTTGTTCACGTATTGATACATGTGCTTAACTCTTTCAGTCCGGAGCTAAAATTAAGGATTGGACGGAGGCCTCTGTGAGACATTGAATATGAATAGTCAACCTTTTTCATTTTGCCATACTGCCATTATTACAGCCCACTAGTATAAAGTGTTGCATATCAAAGTAATCAGCAATGATTGGGCTTTCAGAAAATAACATCAAAGTTGACAATCGACTACGTATGTGAAACTGACAGAGTGATATGTTACAGTTGCATTTACAGAAACCAAAAAAAAGCAAGGAATTTTATTCAATCAGTGGTAAAAAATATAAAATACTAAGATATGGGCTTGAAATTGTTATGATTCTATTCAAGTGATGTATATCCATCAGGAAAAAGTATCAGGTGTTCAGAAAATACCCTACATAGGTCAGTATGATTGATCTATCAGGCTTATTCACATTGGTTCTGACATCGATTTGGCTGGATCTATCTTCGTCACTATCACTACTATTAAGGATCTTCGTGAATGAGAGCTCTCAGAATGAGAACTAGAGCTAGATCTAGAATGACTTGACTGATTATTTTCATAATTCATGTTCGAGAGATTTCGAACAAATTCTGCACTTCGTCTGCAGTATATTGCTTTGAACGTGATGCTGCCATTGCGTTATGTGGAAACTGAAGTTTGAATGAAACGCTCAAACTCAATGCTTTGTTTACATTCTCAATTCTCGTAATTTGGAATATCCCTCTAGGGCCAAATGACCAGTAATCAAAAGAATGATTATCGTAGAACATCGTACTGTAGTTGTTTCGTATTTTTCATATGCATTTATTTACTTTATTAGGCCTATAGTACACATAGACCCATCGGCCGCTTTGAAATCTGCGGCATGTTCGATCCGGTACGATTTTCCGGCCGCTCTCAGCGTATGCTCGGGCTGAAAAAGAGTTAAAGTTGAACTCTACATCTCAACTGAAATCTACTTACATGTTTAAGTCTAAACGCTTTGCTATGTAGCATACTTTAAGTACTGTATGTTATGTGATGTCTACAAAAGTTGCATGAAGGCTGTATGATGAATTAAAACAAGGCCTAAAACAGGTTGGTAAAATTTAGCAAATTTGTATGTCTCTCAATGAAAGGCTTATCAGAAGCAACCGTGTCATGGACAAAAGACGGGAAGACTCTCAAGGAAGGGAGAAAATCAAAATGACGGCTGTAGAGGGGAATACGTGCTAGAAATGGAAGACGTTTCCCCTGATGATGCTGGAACCTACACAATGACGGCCAGCAGTTCTGTGGGAGAGGTTTCTACAACCATGCAAGTGACTGTCACCGGTGATGTGTCCGTGTCTTCTACTGAGAAAACAACCGATGACAAAACGTGAGTCCATAAATTGATTATTAGGAAATGTATTTTTTTTAAGTGTTGTCAAGAGAATAAACATAATAAGCCATATCAGGTGTTGTATGCCCTCACAATTGCTAGGTGTGGGTAATTTGACATAATAAACATAAAGCAAGAGATAAAGATGGATTTACAGTCTGTGTCCCCACACAAGTGTAGGTTCATCGATTGTACATCATATATCCCCCTGCAGGCCATTTCATCCAAAGTCCTGAACTCCCTGGGGAGCATGCAGTACATTAGCTTGCCGGGCGCCTCATACTAACACACTGAGAAGATCTTTGTCTACCTATTACTGGGTACTCATTCACACCTGAGCCAAGTGAGAAAAGAGTTCTTTCTTAAGAATAAGACAAACAGTGAGGCAAGGGGCATGTCGCAAGTGAAGGTAATGACACAAGATAATATGAAAGCCCCATAGGAACAAAGATAAGACAAATACAAGGAATAGACAGAACAAAATATGGCCACCATGGGGATCGACCCCATAACCTCTACGTCGGCACCCATTGCCTTGCCATGAAAAGAAAGCGTGCAACCAACCGAGCTAACTATGCTCATATCTAGAAGAAATTGTAATCTTGGCCACTGGGAGAACGAACTGTCAGTGAATATGACTGCTAGTCATGACTGGATTCGTGCGAAAGACCTTGTCAATGAAACCCCTTTTTAGGGAGCGTAGTTAGCTCGGTTTGTAGCACGCTTTCTTTTCATGGCAAGGCGATGGGTGCCGACGCAGAGGTCGCGGATTCGATCTTCATGGTGACCAGGATTTTGTTCTGTCTATTCCTTGTATTTGTCTTGTCTTTGTTCCTATGGGGCTTTCATATTATCTTGTGTCATTACCTTCACTTTCTTAAAAGTACAAGATTGTGAAATTACACTTAGGCCAAAGATGGGTTTTGAACCAGTGTCGTTGTGATTACAAACTCACAACACTACGGTTTCGTTACAACACCTCCGTGACGTATAGCTTTCCTCAGTGAGGATATGTGTATTGATTTCTTTTTCTTATTTTGATTATCCCCCCTAGACTCACACCTGTGGTTGAGGTTGATACGAATGTTGATGTTGATGCCCCAAGGTTCACTGTTCTTCCTGAGAGCGTCTCTGTGTCTATGTATGAAGACGTCAAACTTTCTTGCTCTGTCTCAGGTAGGTTGAGTTTATGAAATTTAGAGGGAAGGGACTTACTCGTTTTATTTTATTACAGTTTTGCATATTAAAACTATTTTTAAGTGAAGAAAGGTGAATAAAGTGAGGATGCAGGAGGGTAGGGGAAGGGGAGGTGGTACTGTTGATTCTATCGTCTTGAAAATCTCATCCTTTTGCTGGACTCAAATTCTAACATTTGAATCATAAATGACTTTTGCTGTCTGTTTATTATGGCCAAATAATGGTTGCAATACTCTGCACAAGCCTTCTTTTGTGTCAGCCATGTCTTTTCTGTTACTGATGTGATGAACAAAACCTATGCTTACCATCATGTATGGACTGAAGAGAGACAATTCGTCTGATGGTTTTGATACAAGGTGGTAGGGGACGTGCCAGCACTGCCACGTCATGACTACTTAATCCCACTTCATCCTAGGTGTAGAGAAGCCATCAAAAAGTTTGCTGACTTTTACAATGACAACATTTTAGAAACCTTTACCACTAATAATAGCAAATGTTTTAAAGCATTCCAGTGTGAAAAGGATGTCTCTAAAAAACGTGTTCTCCCCTAAAACAATAATTGACTGGAACTATCTTGATGACTGTAGGGTACATGCGATAACAGCGGGCTGTTTGTACACAGCAGTTCATCAGCAGAATTAGTATAGGTGTACCCGCGCTCTATCTCTTTCTTGAATTCATGCCACAAGGCCATTCAACGTATTTAATCCAAATCCAACCCAGTGTCTCAACCTCTACTCCCTAAACACCATGATGTCAAATGATTCAGTTTAAATCTGGGGACACGTTCAGAAGTAAGGTGTTAGCCTCTCAACCAAAAGGTAGTAGCTTCAGACCCGATAGGTTGAAAATCTTTCTCAAGTTATTTTTTGGTAAAACTCATCACCCACCCCCCCCACCCCCACCCCCCACATCAACAAGGGGGCACACAGTAGGTTATAAAGTGAAGTTCCTGCAACTCCCTTACAACCCATAATGAATTTTTTTAAAAAGTCAAGCTTCCTCAAAGCCATTATGGCCTATACTGCCGTGATCTGTTAAAATGTTTTACTAGCGAAAACAAGGTTTCGAGAAAATCGCGTTTTAAGTTTAAAATTCAACTCTTTTTAAAACGACACATTTCTTAACAATTTTATGGCTGAAAAGGGCTGCAAGTATTGTGTCTCTGACTATATGTAAAATTGTATTCACAAAATCGAATTATTGATAAAGATATCATTGTTTAAGATCTTTTGTCAGATCATACTAATGTAATTAAGGCACCCGTGTACTGACAAAAGACCTTAGAGAAAGTAAGGCATTTGATCCACTGTTCAGGAACTCACAAAACACCTCGCAAAACGCCTCAAAGCGTATACAATCAACTCACTCATTCCATTAGTGACTGACAAAACACCTCAGAGTCAGTGACAGACAAAACACCTCAGAGTGGGTTTTGGGGCTTTTATTCATTCTATCAGTGACTGACAAAACACCTGAGAGTGGGTTTTGGGGCTTTTATTCATTCTATCAGTGACTGACAAAACACCTCAGAGTGGGTTTTGGGGCTTTTATTCATTCTATCAGTTACTGATAAAACACCTCAGAGTGGGTTTTGGGGCTTTTATTCATTCTATCAGTGACTGACAAAACACCTCAGAGTGGGTTTTGGGGCTTTTATTCATTCTATCAGTGACTGACAAAACACTTCAGAGAAGAAATAAACGATAGGAAGAATGAATATTTGCGTATATAATGACTATGGAAATTACATTTTTTTCCCTTAATTATTATTCTTTTGTAGGAAATCCTGCACCTAGAATAACATGGGAGAAAGATGGGCAGAGACTGAGATCCAACAGACGCACACGTATGAATGAGTCCATGGGAGTTCACTATCTAACCGTCCGTGAGTTTGACGCCCTTGATGAAGGTGAATACGTGTGTACTGCCACCAACAGTAAAGGCAGTGCCAAGGCTACAGTCAGAGTCAGAATGGCAGGTAAGTCTCTACTTTGTCTTGTTGACGAAATATGACAATAAGTGACAACTCCACTAATAAAGACAAAACAAACACGTGACGTTTCGGGTATAACCCTTCGTCAGACAACAAACGAGAAATATCTAGAATCTAGATCTAAGTTATACCTCCGGCATCACACAATGTGATGTCAGAAGAAAAACATAAAGGAGAAAGAAAGAAAGAAAAAGACAATGATGATATGTCCCGATAGTAGTATGACAAAGAAGATGACTATAGATCTAGATATATTAGCAATTTAAAAAAAATAAAAATAACGTAAACAACAGAGAGATGTGGCAATATGAACTATCTAAATAGTTGTGAATAATACGAAGGAGCCACAGTGGAGTGAAGTCAAAGGCGAAATATGACAAAATAATTGACAACTCCACTAATAAAGACAAAACAAACATATGATGTTTGGGGTATAACCTTAGCAGACAACAAACGAGAAATATCTAGAATCTAGATCTAAGTAATACCTCCGGCATCACACAATGTGATGTCAGAAGAAAAACATAAAAAAGAAAGAAAGAAAGAAAAAGACAGTGATGATAAGTCCCGATAGTAGTATGACAAAGAAGATGACTATAGATCTAGGGTTATACCCTAAACGCCCCTCCTTATCCAATGTACTATGGGGTCCTACGCTTGTCAAAGAATTGAGCCGCAAGTATCTGTAACTGGCCTCGAGCCAACTGAGGCATGCAAGCGATGATGGTTGCCATTTCAAATGGCTCTCTCGGAGCTCAAACCACCCACACCCAAATCTAGAGAGAGAGGGCATAGAGCCTTGTTTGTCTTTGCTAACAAATTGTCTTCATTCATGATGTAAATTTTATCCTTTCACATATGATGCTTTGAAGACAACCCAAGAGCAATGCTTGATATCATTATGTGAAAAAACGCCTTAGTTATTTGTATATTAAACAAAAAATGATTGTGTCAAGGATAATTGGGAAAGAACATATTTATTGATTCTTCAGGTACTGAAGAAGAAGAAGATACAAAAGGCATAGACAATGGACCATATGATGACAAAGACATCAAACTGAAATCAGCTTCCACTGGAAAGGAGAGTCAAGAAGTTGAAAAAACGGAAGAAATAGGAAAGCTGGAAGGAGCAACAGTTGACATTAATCAGGAGGAGGAGGAAATCTCAGCAGAAGCAAAGATTTCAAAGACAAAGCAACAAGTAGAGGAGACGACAACTCTCATGAAAGAGGAAGTAGTAGAGGAAATCTTTACTCAGGAGAAAGAAGTTGCCGAGGAAACTGAAAGGCAAGAGAAAAAGGCCACAGCCAAAAAGCTGTCTGCAGAGGAAAGCGTGGCTATAGAAGAAATGGTCACAGAAACTACGGAAATAACAGAAAAGTTACTTGAGGAAAAGAAAGGAAAGTTAGAGGAGAAGAAAACTGCAGACACTGAAGCCGACAAACTGGCCGCAAAGACGGAGCAAATGTCCATGGCAGCAGAATCCGAATCAGTGGTCACTGAATCGGTACAGGACATCTCACTGACTTCCGGGTCAGCTCTCAAACTGAAAGCAATGGTCGAAGGTTAGTTTGTGTTTCATTTTGATGTAGAGATTGAAAAATTAGTGGAATGGCCATTATGTGTTTGAAAGTAATAGACTCACTTTGTTGATGTTGAATGGTATTTGTTTTCAAATACAAATCTAAAATAAAGCTCTATAGGTTCAGTCTTGAATTGTTTGGTGCTGAAAATGTTGTCTTATACACAGCTGAAGGAGCAAATAATGTCTTACTAAATCTTCTTGTTCACGTATTGATACATGAGCTTAAAGTTGAACTCTACATTTCAACTGAAATCCATTTACATGTTTAAGTCTGAACGCTTTGCTATGTAACACACTTTACTCACTGTATGTTATTTGATGTCTACAAAAGTTGCATGAAGTTGTATGATGAATTAAAACAAGGTCTAAAACAGGTTGGTAAAATTTGGCAAATTTATATTTGTCTCAATGAAAGGCTTGTCAGAAGCAACTGTGTCATGGACAAAAGACGGAAGACTCTCAAGGAAGGGGAGAAAATCAAAATGACGGCTGTAGAGGGGGAATACGTGCTAGAAATGGAAGACGTTTCCCCTGATGATGCTGGAACCTACACAATGACGGCCAGCAGTTCTGTGGGAGAGGTTTCTACAACCATGCAAGTGACTGTCACCGGTGATGTGTCCGTGTCTTCTACTGAGAAAACAACCGATGACAAAACGTGAGTCCATAAATTGATTATTTTAAAATGTGTTTTTTTAGTGTTGTCAAGAGAATAAACATAATAAGCCATATCAAGTGTTGTATGCCCTCACAATTGCTAGGTGTGGGTAATTTGACATAATAAACATAAAGCAAGAGATAAAGATGGATTTACAGTCTGTGTCCCCACACAAGTGTAGATTCATCGATTGTACATCATATATCCCCCTGCAGGCCATTTCATCCAAAGTCCTGAACTCCTGGGGAGCATGCAGTACATTAGCTTGCCAGGCGCCTCATACTAACACACTGAGCAGATCTTTGTCTACCTATTGTTGGGTACTCATTCACACCTGAGCCAAATGAGGAAATCAGAGTCCTTTCTTAAGAGTACAAGGTTGTGAAAATACACTTAGGCCAAAGATGGGTTTTGAACCAGTATCGTGATTACAAACTCACAACACCTCCTTGACTTATACCTTTCCTCAGCGAGGATATGTGTATTGATATATTTTTCTCAATTTGATTATCCCCCTTAGACTCACACCTGTGGTTGAGGTTGATACGGATGTTGATGTTGATGCCCCAAGGTTCACTGTTCTTCCTGAGAGCGTCTCTGTGTCTATGTATGAAGACGTCAAACTTTCTTGCTCTGTCTCAGGTAGGTTGAGTTTATGAAATTTAGAGGGAAGTGACTTACTCGTCTTATTTTATTACAATTTTGCATATTAAAACTATTTTTAAGTGAAGAAAGGTGAATAAAGTGAGGATGCAGGAGGGTAGGGGAAGGGGAGGTGGTACTGTTGAGTTTATCGTCTTTAAAATCTCATCCTTTTGCTGGACTCAAATTCTAACATTTGAAATGAATCATTAATGACTTCTGCTGTCTGTTTATTGTGGCCAAATAATGGTTGCAATGCTCTGCACAAGCCTTCTTTTGTGTCAACCATGTCTTTTCTATTACTGATGTCATGAACAAAGCATATACTTACAAAACATATACTTACAAAACATATACTTACTATCATGTTTTTGATACAAGGTGGTAGGGGGACGTGCCAGCACTGCCACGTCATGACTACTTAATCCCACTTCATCCTAGGTGTAGAGAAGCCATCAAAAAGTTTGCTGACTTTTACAATGACAACATTTTAGAAACCTTTACCACTAATAATAGCAAATGTTTCAAAGCATTCCAGTGTAAAAAGGATGTCTATAAAAATGTGTTCTCCCCTAAAACAATAATTGACTGGAACTATCTTGATGACAGTAGGGTACATGCGATAACAGCGGGCTGTTTGTACACAGCAGTTCATCAGCAGAATTAGTATAGGTGTACACACGTTCTATCTCTTTGTTGAATTCATGCCACAAGGTCATTCAACGTATTTAATCCAAATCCAACCCAGTGTCTCAACCTCTACTCCCTAAACACCATGATGTGAAATGATTCAGTTTAAATCTGGGGACAGGTTCAGAGGTAAGGTGTTAGCCTCTCAACCAAAAGGTAGTAGCTTTGTGACCCGACAGATTGAAAATCTTTCTCAAGTTATTTTTTGGTAAAACTCACACACACACACACACACACCCCCACCCCCCACCCCCAGTAGGATATAAAGAAAGTTTCTTCAACTCCTTACAACCCATAATGAATTTTTTAAGAAGTCAAGTTCCTTCAAAGCCATTACGGCTTATACTGACGTGATCTGTTAAAATGTTTTACTAGCGAAAACTAGGTTTCGAGAAAATCGCGTTTTAAGTTTAAAGTTCAACTCTTTTAAAACGACACATTTCTTAATAATTTTATGGCTGAAAAGGGCTGCAAGTATTGTGTCTCTGACTGTATGTAAAATTGTATTCACAAAATCGAATTATTGATAAAGATATCGGTCTTTTGTCAGATCATACTAATGTAATTAAGGCACCCGTGTACTGACAAAAGACCTTAGAGAAAGTAAGGCATTTGATCCACTGTTCAGGAACTCACAAAACACCTCAAAGCGTATACAATCAACTCACTCATTCCATTAGTGACTGAAACACCTCAAAGAGAGTGGGTTTTGGGGCTTTATTCAATCAACTCACTCATTCCATTAGTGACTGACAAAAGACCTCAGACCTCAGTGACAGACAAAACACCTCAGAGTGGGTTTTGGGGCTTTTATTCATTCTATCAGTGACTGACAAAACACCTCAGAGTGGGTTTTGGGGCTTTTATTCATTCTATCAGTGACTGACAAAACACCTCAGAGAAGAAATAAACGATAGGAAGAATGAATATTTGCGTATATAATGACTATGGAAATTACATTTTTTTCCCTTAATTATTATTCTTTTGTAGGAAATCCCGCCCCTAGAATAACATGGGAGAAAGATGGGCAGAGACTCAGATCCAACAGACGCACACGTATGAATGAGTCCATGGGAGTTAACTATCTAACCGTCCGTGAGTTTGACGCCCTTGATGAAGGTGAATATGTGTGTACTGCCACCAACAGTAAAGGCAGTGCCAAGGCTACAGTCAGAGTCAGAATGGCAGGTAAGTCTTTACTTTGTCTTGTTGTGTTTTTTTATTCTTTGAGTAAGTTGAAGTGAGAAACTTACATTTACAGTGTAAGTAATCTGTTGGTCAAACAAATGATAAAGAGGAAAAAATGAGTGATACAGGAAGGGGATATACAATTTGGGAGAGAGAGAGAGAGAGGGAGACAAACAGACAAACAGACAGACAGGGTGAGTCCTATTGCATCAAGCATAAGTCAGATGATGGTCTATTTCGCTTTCTCTCAAGAGATTGAAATGCCAGTCGTGACATCAAATCTCACATGACGACATTGTTTTGTTTTTTTTAACATTTAATGCTTCATTCTTTGTCTCACAATTAAGTTTAAATTGTTTAGATATCAGGATACAGTTTGCAAGATTTGGTCTGTAAGTTTGCCACATTTGGTTACAGTCTAATAGGTTTGTTACAGCCAGCATTAAATCCAATTCTGTAGTAGATTTTACTTCCCCCAGCTGATGCTAGTACCACTGTACACCTAGGTTGAATTGGGAAATGCGTGTTATGTGTCTTTCCCATTAACACAACATGGGACCTACTGCTAGACTTCAAACCTATGAGCCTCATGAATCCAAATCTTTCAGCCTTTTTTAAAGAAATATATAGAAATGGCTCAAGGAATGAAACATTGAGGGCATAATCCTATTTTCCTCCTGCCTTGCAACCAACAGCAAATTTGTTCTCAAGATGGGACTAATCAAGCTTTGGCATTGAAAGGAGGACCCCTCCTTACCCAATGTAACTATTGAGCCGCAGGTATTTGTAACTGGCCTTGAGCCAACTGAGGCATGCAAGCGATGATGGTTGTCGTTTCAAATGGCTCTCTCGGAGCTTAAACCACCCACACCCAAATCTAGAGAGAGAGAGAGGGCATAGGGCCTTGTTTGTCTTTGCTAACAAATTGTCTTCATTCATGATGTAAATTTTATCCTTTCACATATGATGCTTTGAAGACAACCTAAGAGCAATGCTTGATACCATTACATGAAAAAACGCCTTAGTTATTTGTATATTAAACAAAAAATGACTTTGTCAAGGATAATTGGGAAAGAACATATTTATTGATTCTTCAGGTACTGAAGAAGAAGAAGATACAAGAGGCATAGACGATGGACCATATGATGACAAAGACATCAAACTGAAATCAGCTTCCACTGGAAAGGAGAGTCAAGAAGTTGAAAAAACGGAAGAAATAGGAAAGCTGGAAGGAGCAACAGTTGACATTAAACAGGAAGAGGAGGAAATCTCAGCAGAAGCAAAGATTTCAAAGACAAAGCAACAAGTAGAGGAGACGACAACTCTCATGAAAGAGGAAGTAGTAGAGGAAATCTTTACTCAGGAGAAAGAAGTTGCCGAGGAAACTGAAAGGCAAGAGAAAAAGGCCACAGCCAAAAAGCTGTCTGCAGAGGAAAGTGTGGCTATAGAAGAAATGGTCACAGAAACTACGGAAATAACAGAAAAGTTACTTGAGGAAAAGAAAGGAAAGTTAGAGGAGAAGAAAACTGCAGACACTGAAGCTGACAAACTGGTCGCAAAGACGGAGCAAATGTCCATGGCAGCAGAGTCTGAATCAGTGGTCACTGAATCAGTACAGGACATCTCACTGACTTCCGGGTCAGCTCTCAAACTGAAAGCAATGGTCGAAGGTTAGTTTTGTTTTATTTTGATGTAGAGATTGAAAAATTAGTGAGTGAAATGGCCATTGTGTGTTTGAAAGTAATAGACTCACTTTGTTGATGTTGAATGGTATTTGTTTTCAAATAAAAATCTAACAAAAAGCTCTATAGGTTCAGTCTTGTATTGTTTGGTACTGAAAATATTGTCTTATATACAGCTGAAGGGGCAAATAATGTCTTACTATTTCTTCTTATTCACGTATTGATACATGTGCTTAAAGTTAAACTCTACATCTCAAATCTCCTTTAAAAACGTTACACCCTGATATCTACTTACATATTTAAGTCTGAACGCTTTGCTATGTAACACACTTTACTCACTGTATGTTATTTGATGTCGACAAAAGTTGCATGAAGTTGTATGATGATTTAAAACAAGGTCTAAAACAGGTTGGTAAAATTTGGCAAATTTATATTTGTCTCAATGAAAGGCTTGTCAGAAGCAACTGTGTCATGGACAAAAGACGGGAAAACTCTCAAGGAAGGGGAGAAAATCAAAATGACGGCTGTAGAGGGGGAATACGTGCTAGAAATGGAAGACGTTTCCCCTGATGATGCTGGAACCTACACAATGACGGCCAGCAGTTCTGTGGGAGAGGTTTCTACAACCATGCAAGTGACTGTCACCGGTGATGTGTCCGTGTCTTCTACTGAGAAAACAACCGATGACAAAACGTGAGTTCATAACTTGTTGATATTTTGAACCTAAGATAACTTTAACCATAAATATTGCAAAATGTTTTTGTATGAATGTCATCTTTTTATAAGATTTGAAAAGCTGAGTGTTGGTTTTTTGGGTTTATTTGTTGTCACAGACACATTTTGTGTCGAGTCCCACGTTCCAAACACACAGCTATACAACGATGGTGAGGAAGGCAGATGGCTTGCAAGGTTCGAGTTTCAACAATGATTTTATTAAAGATATAGGTTTAATGATCTCACTGTCTGTCTGTTTCAGATTTAATAAGACCGTACCATCTCCCCATGACAATTCTCAAACACATGTCAGAACAGAATGAGCAAGTCAATAAACAGGTTATATATTGTAGATCAGAAGGAAATGTGAGTCATGGGTCCAAGTTGATTGGCTAAAAGACAAAAGAACATTCTTTGCTAACAACAGTTTCATGGCAACGAAAGTGAGGGTGAAATACAAATGATTGGCTCAAAAGCTAGAACGACATTCTTTGCTAACAACAACATCATCAGGAGGAGGAGGAGGGGGGGGAGGGGGAGGTGTGAGAGTCCTAAGTGATGGGCTCAAAATAATCTAAACACAAACAGTAAAAGAGGTGAGTGTAGGAGGGGAGATGCAGAACGATGAAGGTGAAAAAATACACTCAAACGCACACTCAATACAAAAACTGGAAACTACTCACATCTCAGACATAACAGTGTCACATTGTTATATAAGATTGAAAGTTACTTTTAGTTAATTTCAAGCCTTTGGAATTTTTTCTGGTCACCTACTCTTTCACAGTGATTTGTTGTTTGTTTGTTTGTTCCTTCAAAGACTATTTACACTTAATGTTCAATTTTTTTCATATTTCTCTGGTCTGTCAATAATTTAGTTGGCCAAAGTTGAAAAGTAAGGGCGTTTGTCTTGTTACATTTGAAGCATACTATCGCAAAGTATGTTCTATCCATATCTATCATCTTATCCCTTAAGTATTTTCAGTAGTTTCCATTCTAAATCTTTCCCATAGTTCATCATATATCACTTATGAGCTAAAGCTTATGACAGAACAGAAGCTGATTTTTGTTCCTACTATTGGGCTTTATGTTGTAAATTCTACAGAAAGTTACCATATTCTTCCAAATAAATGCCCAGGGGATGTGAAAATGCTAGGGGATGGGCGTTCATTAAGGATAAAAAATACCAGAATATCAGAAGATTATGCTTACAATGCTCACCTCGCTCAATGGCGATATTTCGCAAAACCTCACATCCACTTCCTGCCCGCCAAAGCTTTGCACGTGGTATATCAGATTTAATGTAATGCAATATTATGACAACTGTATGTCACTACGCCTAGTGGCATATGTAAGTAAAAATTGACACCAGTATGGTGGTTAGTAAGACTGGGCATAAAAGGCATTTATTAAGGCATGGGCATTCATTAGGATGAATATAGTGGGTAAGTTCAATCCTATAGGCCTGTACGCGCAAAGAGAGCTATAATCTCCATTGCTAAACAGCTTGTTTTGTTCCTACCCACCATGGTTCCTCTCTATTTCAGACTCACTCCCGTTGTTGATATCGATGTTGATGTTGATGCTCCACGGTTCACCGTTGCTCCCGAAAGCATCTTTGTGGCAATTTATGAAGACATCAAACTGTCTTGCTCTGTTACAGGTAGGTTGGATTGATTTTGTGGTTGGGGATCTTTCAGTTGTTTTGATTTTAACCACATCCACAACTAAGGTGATCTTGGGCTTTTTGGTAGGACTTTGACTTTTTCCCGGACTTCCCTCTAAACAGTCAAGGGATCTTAAACGTGCACAGACTATGTACATGGGACCTCCCTTTAACTGTCTCTGTTGGGACTAGGTGTTGATCCATCACCTACCTAGACCAAGAGGGTGGGGTTAACCGAAATATTTGAGATAATTTTTCAACCTTTCGGTTTGTGGAGATTTAAATATTTCCAGAATACACCTGCAATGTCCTTTGTTCACTTAAACATGAGCTATAAAACTACAATTTTTGCCAGGCCTGAGGACTTGAGAGCAAAAAAAAAAAAAGAGCCTTTCAGATTTTTTTCAAAGACATTATTTTTCATGAAAGGCATTGACTTCACAGAAGTTAAAGGTTGTTATAAGCAAACATTATTAACAATAAAAAAAAAAATACAGTTATACCTTTTGCAAATCCCGATGTTACGATATCACATTGAAAATCGTCCCGAAATATTTACCACAAGAGTTCAGTGTGGTCTACCCCAACGTTACATATATACCACATAAATCAAACACTACCATCGCCACTGAAAAAATTACGGAACAAATCGACAAACAACGTCAATCACCAAACAGTCTTATTCTTATCACCAGTGATTTCAGTGCTTGTTCCTGAGATACCACCCTTTCAAACTTTCACCAACATATTACGCATCCGACAAGAGGCGAAGAAACCATTAATCTCTGCTACTCCAACGTTGGAAATGGATACAAGAGCAGCCAACTCCTGCCACTAAAAAATTCAGATCATAATATGAGCCACCTTATGACTAAATACAGATCACTCATCAAGACAAGAAAAGAAGAAAGGAAGACGATACAAACTTAAGATAACAACGCCTTTGAACGTCTCCAAGATTGTTTCCATTCTACAATCTGGTCTTTATTTAAGAATTCATGTTCTTCGATCCACAAACTTACGGATACTGTTACTGAATACATCAATTTCTGTGTCGACAATGTTTCAATATCCAAAAGATCTGTAATTTACCCAAACGACAAGCCTTGGGTGACTAGCGAATTAAGGCCATTTCTAAAAGACAAATACTCAGCTTTCAAAAGAGAAGA
>JAXRKP010000029.1:572576-597576 GCA_037039925.1 Doris montereyensis | reverse complement strand
GAACCTAAAATTGTTGAAAAGATGGAGGACGATGTATCTGTTGAGTCAGGATCCTCACTCAAACTTAAAGCAAAGGTTGAAGGTCAGTGATAATATTTATGAAGGATAATATTTATGAAGATTTTTTGGGATTTTTTTTTTTCTGACTTTGTAATTTAATATAGTCACATTGCTGCCAACCAGTACATCAAAAACATGTTTAGTATGTTTTTTCAGCCTTGACTCCATAAGTCTGTATTTACCTTGGAAAGTATGTAATTGAGGGCTAACTAGTTTTTCTTTAGGAACTCCTAAGTGAAAGACATAGGCTCAGAGATATTACTGTGATAGTTTGGAGACACCATTTTGAGTTTGTAAAACTGCCATCACAGTTCACCAGAAAGGCCCTCTATTGGTGGATTAAATTTTGTTTTAACTTAAAGGGAGTTGATTTGAGTTAAATTACAAATATTTTCTAGAAAATTTCAAGCCGTCACGCAAGTTAGCATTAGTTTGCGCGGTCATAGTCTCCAATCTCCAATCTGCCAAATTATGTTGACATACACACCATGGCCTTTGAAATGATGAATATGTGGGTTGTTGTCCCATGCTGATGTGATTAGTAGGAATTCTAAAATCTCACCTCGTGTTTATCTATTATCATTTCAGCTTCATTGAAAAATCCCAACACGCTACACACAAAAACTAAACCATGTAGAAAAGTGCAACTTGGCATATAGATGTAAATAATCCTGTGATTTTTCAGGGGTGCTTTTGTTGTTGTTGCTAAAATAGACATTATCAAAGGTAGATCAAATGATGCGAGTTCATCTCCAATGCTCTTGTGTGTAGCATGTTTTCCTCCAAGTTGTAGCTTGTACCTGGGTCCGGCTAGGAAAAGTGGCAAGTTTTAAGACACAATATACATAATAGGTTTAGCAAAACTAGAATTTAAACCCAGGACCTCAAAATCTCAAGTCCAACCATATACTACCAGAATGTGACAAAGCCTACCTTAAAAAAAATGCAGGCTGCAGGACATCTTCTTGGTTATCACTTTCCAACCCTTCGTCCATTCAGCGCCACAAGGGTTTTCACCTGGTCTCGCTGAATCCAAAATTGGCACCTATTTTATGATGAGTTGAGTTGAAACACTAGCTGTTTCATTATTCTTCCAATTCAGGGACAAACGGGTTTTCAGCGGGTCTGGCTGAATCCTAAATTGACACATCATGTTCTATGACGAATCGAGTTGAAATACTGGCTGTTTCATTATTCTTCCCATTTAGGGACACACAGGTTTTCAGCGGGTCTGGCTGAATCCGAAATTGACACGTCTGTTCTATGACGAATCGAGCTTCTCTTTCTTTCTGAATACTTTGCACTGGTAATAATAGCCCTACGTTGGGCAGCAATGTCACACGTTCACAGTTTTATAGTGAGGACGGCACGTGACTTGTAAGGGTCGAGTTTCAACAACGATTTTTATTAAGAATATATATTCAAATGTCTCACTGTCTGTATCAAACTGAACAATTTCTTACTGTCGACTTAACCATACCCACCCGTCTCCTGTAAAAGAAAATGGAAATAATAACAGAAACAATAGCATGAAAACAAAGCATTGTGTAAAATCAGCAAAGATCTGACACTGGGTTGAGATCTAATCACACATTGACAACCAAGAGATAAACATGACTTCATAGATTAAGGTCGAGCATATAATATAAATTATATAGACTTTCTTATTTAGGTAATGAGCGACATGGTAAAAGCACTCCTCTCAAATAGTAAACAATAATAATATCAAAGGCCTAGGCACATAAACAGGGGAGGATGGCAAGTACATGTAAACAAAACAAAGGAAGTTAAGGACCAGACTACTTCCGTCTCTGAACAGAACTAACTTCAACTATATCTAGGTCTAATCGACTCACTCATTCAACTGAAAAGCATTAAAGAATAAATCTAAAGGGACCAATAACATTTTTGAAAACGAGGAGCATAGGTAACATAAGACTCAAAAACCTGAAAACATTTCATGTACACTAACGTGTTAAAGCACCGGAAATGAGTTCCAGATAAATTTACATTACAATGTTTTATTGTTGTGATACCATAACAATATTATTGTGAGTGATCCAGCTATAGTGATGAGTGTTTGCCCCTTCTAGGATAAGTGTTTGTTTACAATAAACAATTGAATGTACACTTCTATGCGTTTCTTTAAAGTTGCAAAAACAATTTGAGTACTTCAGGCATTCATTTATACATTTATAAATAAATAGGTGTCCATATTAAATAGGGGGAAAAGGGTCAGCAACGCTTCTATGAAAATAGGTGTTACGTTGACCGATAATTTTATTCTGGCTCTCAAAAGTATAGTCTAAGTGCTCTACAACTGCAAGGCGGGGTCCGGGGAGGGGTAATAAGGAATATTAAACAGGGAGTCAGGGCCATATGCCTGCTAATCACGAAATAGAAGACAAAATAAACCAATGACCAAGGTTCAAGCGAAGGGGAGGTAATGGGAGGTTATAGGAGGTTTAATGAATGAAGTTCACAGTAAATATAAGTGGGGAATCAAGATATAAACTAATTTAAATTTGTTTCTTTTTTTTTCAAGCTACCTCTCCATTTTGTTAAAAGGTGTCACTACTGATACATTGTAATTGCATGACAACAAAATATTTGCAGGTAACGGATTGTGAATATGGTCAACTTACCCCTGGACACTTCTCAAACACATATCTCACAACCAGATGCACATAGCAAGAAGAGAGTGAGCAAGTCAATAACCAGATTATATATAGTAGACCAGAAGGACATTTGGGGGTGTTATAGTCCAAGCTGATTGGCTCAAAAGACATTATATTCTTAGCTAGCAACAGTTGCATGGCAATGAAAGGGAGGATAAAGTTCAAACTGATTGGTTTAAAAAGACATAACATTCGTCGTTAGCAACGGTTTCATGAGGAGGAGGGGGGGGGGGGTCGACAGTGATGGCTCGAAATGATAAAAGAATAGACAATAAAAGAGGTAAGTGTGGAAAGGGGGGGAGGAGACACAGACAGTGTAGGCGGACATATACAATCAAACGCACACTCAATACAAAGCTGGAAATTCTCAGATCTGAGATATAACAATGCCACAAAAACATAGAATTAGTAACATTACGGCCATCTAGATCTAGTTTCTAGATGGAGGCACGAAAATACAACAGTAAACACACACACACCTTTTACTGAAAACAAGGGAGGGCTGGAGTGGATGGAGTCAGTTCTTCAACCTCACTGCTCAACTAATCAATTTCTGGAACCCATTCCTCATCATAGCTGCCACCCATCGTCTCTAGATATGCAATGATATCTTCATCGGGTATTAGATTCATTTTCAAGGAAGAAATTCTTGCTCAAAGTGGAGCGATGAAAAGTGTTGTTGTTATGAATTTAAAATGGCAGATGCAAAACGTAAACAAAGACACGAGGCAAAACGTAAACAAAGACACGAGGCAAAACGTAAACAAAGACATGAGGCAAAACGTAAACAAAGACACGAGGCAAAACGTAAACAAAGACATGAGGCAAATGCACAAAGACATGAGGCAAATGCACAAGACATGAGGCAAATGCACAAAGACACGATGCAAATGCACAAAGACATGAGGCAAATGCACAAAGACATGAGGCAAATGCACAAAGACATGAGGCAAATGCACAAAGACATGAGGCAAATGCACAAAGACATGAGGCAAATGCACAAAGACATGAGGCAAATGCACAAAGACATGAGGCAAATGCACAAAGACATGAGGCAAATGCACAAAGACATGAGGCAAATGCACAAAGACATGAGGCAAATGCACAAAGACATGAGGCAAATGCACAAAGACATGAGGCAAATGCACAAAGACATGAGGCAAATGCACAAAGACATGAGGCAAATACCTACATATTTTCACTATTACTTTCATTATTTTACGAATTTCTTGATGAAAATATGTTTTCTGGGCACAATTATCTCTATATTTCCATGTTTGGAATCGTTGAGAGTTAAGCCTTGAGATATCTTTTGTCAACAACTATCTACCTGTTTTCATTCTGTACAGATCTATATTACTGTGGATCTAATGGAAATGTAAAGCTTACTGTGTCGTGTGGGTCTTCTGAATTGAATAAAATTTTTATTCTGATTTTGTCACACTGAAGGCTCACCAGAACCATCCGTGTCGTGGTCAAAAGATGGAAAAGCCGTCAAGGAAAGAGAGGGAATCAAAATGATGGCAGAAGAAGGTGAATGCGTCCTAGAAATCCAAGAAGTATCCAGCTCTGATGCCGGAACCTACGATGACTGCCCGTAGCGCTCTTGGACAGGTCTCCACTGATATGCGGGTGACCATTACCAGCGATGTGTCTGTGACGTCCAGTGAGAAAGCAACAGATGACAAAACGTGAGGCAGTTATTTGTCTGTTATGTGAAAACACTAGAAAATAAGAATTATTATTATGAAGCATCAAACAAACAAACAAACAAACGAAATGGTAAATATGAAAGATCTGAATATATCAATTATGGTCTCCAAAAATTAAATCTGTCAGCCTCTTTTTTAGCCTCACAATCCATCAAAGTCGATTTCCATTAGCCTACTTTGTAATTGTGTTATATAGGTTACATGCAAATTACCTCTTTTTAAAGTAAGTTGTCTGTCCCTCTTGTTACAACATTATAAATCAAGATTATTTCTCACGGTTAGTCAAAATTCTGTCCTCTAGGACCACCTCAGTTGTTGAATCCGACGTTGATGCTGATGCTCCGAAATTTACAGTTGCTCCTCAAAACATCTCAGTGTCGATGTCTGAAGACATCAAACTCTCATGTTCTGTCAAAGGTAAGCAGCTTCATGATGTAAGTGTCTATCTATGAATATTGTTGTACATCTGCACAGCTATCTATCCATCCATCTTCAAGTAAAGTAAGTTCCATACCCTAGAGTTGAGTGTAGGAGAATCAGCAGTAGAGTCATGATTTTTTCTTTACACATGGCCGTGTGGTAGTTTGCCATTGCTGTTGACGCTGCCTTCACATTGGCAGAGTCAGAAGAATAGACGTAGCGACCCATTTCCCTGCTGGGTCAACAGGAGGTCCAGAAAATGTGCCCGCGGGCCTCCTGTGTGGTCGTCAGATGCAGGGGTTCGGTGAGTGAGTCTTAGGGTTTGACAGAGGTCAAGACACATACACTATGTGTGTAGTGTGTGTGTCTGTCATTTGTCCAATTACAAAGGGTTCGGTGAATGCATGTATGAAACTTTGGGGCTTCAGCACAAATAAACTTAAAAACCACTAGTTTACAGCTTACAAAATCCGGTATTTAAAAGTTTTCAGATTAAATCTAGAGCATTCCAGTGAGAAAATATTTGTTTTAAAAGAGATTTAATTTCAGACACTTTTCCTTTTCCCTTGAGTGGCATTACAATTTCTATTAATCATACTGTACAACATTATATACAGTTAGATTAGCAAAACTAAAACTAGAGGAAACTAAAGGAGAAGGAAAAAGAAAGGGAAAGAAAAGAAGGAAGAAATGTTTAAACAAATCTTTATAAAAAAGGCTATGTGAGCCGTGTTAAAACATAATTGATTATTTTGGTCTTTAACAGGAGATCCCCAGCCTCGCATCACGTGGGAGAAGGACAGCAAACGTATGCGTTCAAACCGACGTAACCGTCTTTATGAATCCATGGGAGTTAACTACCTGGAGATACGTGACTGTGATGCCCTTGACCTTGGGGAATATGTGTGTACTGCCAGCAACTACAAGGGGACTGTCAGTGCTACAGTTACTGTCACCATGGAGGGTAGGTTGCCAGCTATAGTAGAATATTGTAAAGCTGCCAACTAGTGAAAAATGTATTAAGTATGTTTTTTTGCCTTTTAAACCCGTAAGTCTGTCTTATATTGAAAAGTATGTATTAGTATTTGACTTGAAAAGTATGTAATTGAAGATTAAATAAGGTTTTCTTTAAAGACAAGAAATAGTTAACCCTCAATTTCAAATCCTAACTTTTCAAGTTTTTGGTTTGTTTCTGTCTTTATGTTAGATGCCAACTTATTAAATGAATGTCATAAAATTTCATATGAAACATTTATCTCTCCAGGCATGAAACCAAGCTCTCCCACCCCTGAAGAACCAAGTAAACCTGTCCTGGAGGCTCAAGAGAAGGAGGAGCAGACTAAAGGTGAAAGCACCTCTGACCTTTGGACGGAAAGCTGGACGATAAGTTGGAGAAAACGGATGAAGTAATGGAGCAAACCTTGAAATTGGTCGACCAAATAGAGCCTTCAAAATCGGAGACAGTCCTCACAGAAGAAGGCATGAAGATGGAGGAAGTAGAAGAACTAAAGATTGTAGAAAAAGTTGGAAGATGTCGCAGTTGAGTTGGGAACGACTCTGACATTACAGACTCAGATTAGAGGTAAGTTGAAAGAAAAATGCGGGAAGTGTGCTTGTAACATAAAATACACTGAGTGTTAGCTAAGTTAGAGCGAGAGTGGTAGTTAGTTTGAATGCTATGGTTTGCCTTTCAGTGTTAAGAAAGGCCCGTTTATGCGGCATAGCTGCCAACCACTACATGAAAAACCTATTTATTATGTTTTTTAGTTTTGAATCTGTAAGTCTATATTTACCTTCTAACGGCAGAGCTAGAACTAGATTCCCGATCAGAGTCAGTTTTTCAAATTGAAAATGTTAGCAGGTATGTTGCACATTGCACTACACATTTCACACCCCATTGAAACAGAAAGAAATGAAGATGTTGATCTAACCTGGGTTTAGGCAAGCTACAGCAATTTATATCTTAGCACTTCTCAAAGCTTATTGATTGAGCAATAGCACTGTTTTTGACAAACTGTATAATTTAAAACTGTTTTAGACCATTACTTCATAAGTTATTTACATACAACAGTAACTATATGAAGTTTAAGGACAAAACAGATGTGTAACAATAAAGTTTAGGAGTATACAGCCGTTGTAACAATTAAATTTGGGGATTAAACAGCCATTGTAACAATGAAGTTTGGGGATTAAACAGCCATTGTACCAATGAAGTTTGGGGATTAAACAGCCATTGTAACAATGAAGTTTGGGGATTAAACAACCATTGTAACAATTAAGTTTGGGGATTAAACAGCCATTGTAACAATGAAGTTTGGGGATTAAACAGCCATTGTAACAATGAAGTTTGGGGAATAAACAGCCATTGTAACAATTAAGTTTGGGGAATAAACAATGAAGTTTGGAGGATTAAACAGCCATTGTAACAATGAAGTTTGGGGATTAAACAGCCATTGTAACAATGAAGTTTGGGGATTAAACAGCCATTGTAACAATGAAGTTTGGGGATTAAACAGCCATTGTAACAATGAAGTTTGGGGATTAAACAACCATTGTACCAATGAAGTTTGGGGATTAAACAGCCATTGTAACAATGAAGTTTGGGGATTAAACAGCCATTGTAACAATGAAGTTTGGGGATTAAACAGCCATTGTAACAATGAAGTTTAGGAATAAACAGCCTTTGTAACAATGAAGTTTGGGGATTAAACAGCCATTGTAACAATGAAGTTTGGGGACAAAACAGCCTTTGTAACAATGAAGTTTGGGGAGTAAACAGCCATTGTAACAATGAAGTTTAGGGACAAAACAGCCATTGTAACAATGAAGTTTCATGATTGAAAACAAATGCCATTGTAAAAATGAAGAACATTTTTTAAAGTGATTTAGATAAACAGCCTTGTAACAATGAACCCACAAAATTTTCGATTTGTACTTTTTTGCAAACAAGCATCTGTAAAAATGAAAAACCTTGTTTGGGAAAAACAGCTTTAACAATGAAGTTTAAAATTGGGAAAAAACAAACTTTCATAACAGAATCTTCTTTGAACAATGAAGTTTAGGGACAAAACAGCCAGTTGTTGCGCCAAAAGCGCCAAACCACAGGACAGCCTGTTGTAACAATGAAGTCTAAACAGGAACAAAAGTTTAGGGACAAAACAGCCGTTGTTCTTTTGTTTTAAATTGAATTTATTCTGATAATTTCAAATGGTTAATGACGCAGGTCAGGCAAATGGGAAGAACATTTTTAAAGTGATTTAGATAAAGCTACATGCCTTCAGACAAATGAAGTCCTATAATTGACTATTGACTAGTTTTTCATCAATCTCATCTATACAAATCACAGCAACAAACAAAACCTTGTTTCGTTTTCAGCTTTAGATCACGGTTTAAATGGTAAAAAACAAACTTTCTTTTGAATCTTCTTCAAATAAAATGCTATGACACAGAAAGGCAGAAGCAAGGTGTCTAAATTATTCCTTTTGTTTATTTGATGACTTTAAGTCAAAAAGTTCCCAAACCACAGGAAAGGGATGTCTGTCACCTGTTGTTCTTGTGTTCAAGTTTTAAATGACTTTATCATCACCATAATAAGCAATACACTTGGGAGTTTAATTTACAATGATAATTGCAATGTTTAACTAACTTAAGTCCAATTAGAAGAATTGACTATTCAAAAGTCATCCAGATGTTCAAATCACAGCTAGCAAAAGTGAAACCAGTAACCACTGATATTTGTGATCAAAATAGGTTTGTTTACGATGGTAGCAGAGTAGATTAAATCTATCAATGTCTTCCATTAACAATTTGGTTGACACGACTTTTTACAGAATGGACACATACAATTTTTTGAATACATCTGGTTTTTACAATGATACATATTATGTAAAAAATGACTAAGATTTTCTACAAAGTTTTTCTACAGCTTCATGACATCAACCTTTACCATTTAACAATCAACAACCTTAACTAGCTTACCAATTAGAAGAATTGTATTCAAAATCACTCATTACCAGGTTCCGAAAACGTTAAGTACCAACCACTGATATTTGTGACAAAATACGATCTTGACTGTCGTTCACTAGTGTTAAATCTATCAAGATGTCTTCCATTAACAATTTGCATTAACACATTATGAATGGACACATACAATTTTGACATGAATACATCTGGTTTTTACAATGATACACTTGAAAAAAATGACTTCAGGTTCTACAAATGGCCCGATTCTACAGCTTCATGACATCAACCTATTACCATTTAACAATCAACAACCTACAACTAGCATGTCACGGCCAATCTGCATCAAGGCAATCACTCACCATTCCGACCTGGCACCAACATACTATAAGACAGATCTTAACACAAGATCTTGGCATTACTTACAACCAAGTCAGCACCAACACACTAGATCTCGGCCCGACCAATCAATCCGCATCAAGGCATTGAGATGGCACCAACATATTCTTGGACTTACACCAGTGCACCACCAGATGCCAATCAGCACTGAAGGCATTGACTAACCTTTCAGTCAGATGGCATTGTTTCACTACCAGACTACGATTGATGGCCTGACACTAGTGCACCACCAAGTGCCAATCTTCATTATAACATTGACTCATTGCCATTTGCCAATGGTCATCAGGATGGCACCATCACACTATAGGACCACGATCTTGGCCAAAATGCTAGTCCATGTTTTAGCATGATGGCACTAGCAAACTGCATGTACAAGACATATTATGGGCTCTATCATGGCATGATAGGACATTTTTTCCTAAATAAACTTCTTGACAAAAAACTGCCAAAGACCTGTGTAAACAAAGGGCATGTGACAGAAAGAGAGAGGAGTGCAAAAGAGAGAGAGAGAGAGACAGACAGAGACATAGACAGAGAGAGACAGACAGAGACACAGAGAGACAGAGAAAGAGAGAGAGAGAGAGAGAGAGAGAGAGAGAGAGAGAGAGAGAGAGAGAGAGAGAGAGAGAGAGAGAGAAAGAGAGAGAAAGAGAGAGAGAGAGAGAGAGATATGAAGAAAAGGACTCATTATTAATGTTGTATTTCTGTATTTTGGTCTAAACATTAAGAAATTAGAAAGATGATTAAAATTAAAAGTGCTCGCATTAAAGTGAATCTTAATGCATTGAAGAAACTCGGAATGATCATACTAATATTTTGTGTTTTAAATGTGCTTCAAGGAATTTTTAAGGAAGAGCAATATTGAGTGATGTGGGTTGGCGCTCTTAAAAACGATTTGATTAGTCTGATAGATGGGTCTGATAAAGTGCACTAATCAACATATCATGTGGGTTAGCGCAATGTAACAGACACGGTGTTTCATTTCAAATCGCTCTAAGCCACATAATTCTTTAATTATAATTTATAAATGTGATTTCTCTTGTGCATATGTATAGCAAGTAGTTAGACATGTCAGTCCCAAAAGATCATAGTACACTATTGACAATAAAAATAAAACATTTTTTTCCCTCTCCTGAACAATCATGTTCACTGGGGTTGGTGCATTTTGACAGAACTTTGACGATATTGGCCTAAGCCAGACTTAAGCCAATATGAAACTGATTCATTTTAACACTCCTCATCCTATGATCTATCATCAGAGTAAGTGACGATAAAATACGTCATGGCATTTCTGAGTTATCAGGGACGCATTTTTAAGAACAATGTAGTTTATATTCTGTAAACAAAGAGGGGTTTATTTCCACTTTTCTCAAAACCACCCAAAATGACTTAGGCCAAGACGTTAGCACACTGACTATGTTAACTCAAAAGCAATATATGAAATAAAAGATAGAAGAAAGCATATATCAACGGTGAAAGTAAGAAACCGTGTAAGTCTACTTTTGGATGTTTTGAGAAGATCAAAGAAAAAGATGCTGTTTCGCAAGTGTCAAAAACTAAACCCAATAGGGTTATACGGATTGCTCATATGGTAATTATACGGGTTTCTATTGGTTCTTGTGCTATGGAATGCTAACTAGATGAAGCATATAGGGGCTTCCTAATGTTAAAAAAGGAGGAAAAAAAATGTTGCTTATTTTAGACTCACACAGTTTGTGACTTTCTCTGAAATAATATAATTTATATCTGTGAGGTATTATTTCGATCATCAAGTGAAATTTTTTACTGCTTTGAGCACAGGTCCTTCTCAAGCCACTGCCTCCTGGTCAAAGGATGGTAGTAAACTTCAGGAAGGAGAACGAATCACCATGGGAACGGAAGATGACGTGTATACTTTAAACATACACGAGGTCGAATCCACAGATTCTGGCAGATATCGTCTGACTGCTCATAGTACCTCTGGAGACGTTTTCTCTGATGTGACTGTCACAGTTGTTGGAGATGGTAGTGTCACAGATGATCAAACAACTACTGAGCAGAGGTACTTTCTTTTTATTTAAACATGGTCAGTGTTTGTATAGGAAAGAATTGACAGCTTAATGCAATGATGATTCACTTGCAACACATTACTTCCATTTCATAAAAAAAAGTGAAGCTTCTTTTTCTTATATGTATTGATTAGATATTGTCTTGAACAGAAAAATAAAGAAAAACAAACCTGATAAAAAAATGTCCATAGTTTTTAATTACCTGAAAGAGAGTCAGAACCAGGTACTTAATGATTGATTGAAAGACAATGATTTGTCTTGTGTTGCTTTTTTCTAATTCCATTCAAATAAAATTCTTGCAGGAAATTTCGGGATGATTATTTATATTTTTTTATATGCTCCAGTATAACGATTGAAGTTGGTACACCCCAGTTTACTGCGGTGCCTCAAGGTGTCATCACTGTTCCTGAATTTGAAGCCATCAAGCTCTCCTGTGGCGTGAAAGGTAAGATGCTTTTTTTTTTAAAACACCTAGCAAAATAACAAATAAGAAAACAAATTAATAATCCCCACTCACAAAACAAACAACTGTACCTCCCCTCCCCTTTAAAAATACAAACAAAAAATTCCCCAACAACAACAATAGAAAAAAACCAAACAAGTAACAACAGTGGGAAGAAAAAAACAACAGTAGAAGAACATAGAGCCAGAAATAAAATTAATATTTTCTTTAAGGCTATAAATGGCCATTTATTTCATTAGATCAACTTAAACTTAATACAAGAACAACCAGATCAGGCTGTCAAACATACATGAGTCCATCTTCAAACATTGATTGTCACCTGCACTCATTTTACCCTAGTACAGTAAGCTGTACACACACTTGTGAAAGCAATAAACCGGAGGGGGGCATGTTTCTTTCATCATGGGAATGTGTTACCTATGCACATTGGACTCAATTATAGGATTAGTGAAAGGTGGTTGGACATTTCCCTAGTATTAGTATTATTGTTCCATCAATTTATGCAGATGTGAGAATGAAATTGATTCCTTTAGAAATAAAGATAAATGTCAGTTGTAGTTCGTTTTCTTCTTTCTTTATGTCTTTTCTTTTTGTTTATTGTTGTTATGAGGCTTGCTCTGTTGATGGAAATTTCACTATGGGTCGTTGCACCATTGACTCTATTAGTTTTGTTCAGCATTGTTTAGTGTTTATTTGTTTCTATGTCTCCTTGTTGCTTATGAAGGTTGGGCAAAATGAAGATTTCTCAGTCCTGACCCGTTTTCTATCTATTAATATTGGGCCTTTCATATTCCTCTTCATTAGTTATCGGCCAACTGCAGTATTATTCCTTTTCTTGTTCAATACAAGTAGGCTGTAATAGATGTTGTTGTTTGTATATAACAATGCAATCTAAACAGGATGACAATAACAATAACAAAATGAATTGCCAACTATGTCATCTAACTCAATGAAGATGAAAAAACAACCAATCATCATAGGTACGTCGTGGTTAAGCCTTGTCAGCGGGCGAGAAAACTCTCAGTACCACGTGCAAAAGTCACATACACAGCGGTACGAGATTATCGATTGATGTTGAGGTCAGCCAGCAGGTCAGTCTTACAAGGCTTAAAAACAAAGATACACACCTGCTCCCTAAATTAAATAATAATAATAATAATAATAATAATAGTAACTTTATTGTCCATCATTGGCACATCATTTTGATCACATCAGTAGTTAAAATATAAGGTGTATAAATATAACGTAGTTTTGTATATAACTAATAAATGACTAAGATTCAAAGTGAAATTATTTCATAAGAGGTTACATATTAAGTTACAATTGTATGGTATATGAAGTTATTAGGGAAATTTGAATACATATACACACATACATACATACATACATACATACATACATACATACATACATACATACATACATACATACATACATACATACACACACACACACACATACATACATACAAAAATACATACACACATACACACACACATACATACCTACATACAGACATGCATAAGTACATTCACACATACATATACATACATATATACATATTTATATACATACATGTAGAAGAGTATGGGTTAAATATAAGATGTATAATGACATTAAGATAATGATGGTAATAAACAAAGACATTAACAATAACAGCAATCTTGCAGCGTGTAGCACTTTCTTATAAAAGTCGAAGAGAGCAAGGCAAGAACGATCTCCTATATCTCTCTTTATTACATTTGTTTTTAAGATTATTCTTCCAGATCGTGTGGTATAAGAAATTTGGGGGTGAAATGGGTGGGTTTGATCGTTTTTCACTTAATTTCCTCTTTTGATAAAGGAGAGAGATATTGGCAAAATCCTCATTGCATAAAAATATTCCAGAGCGAACGATACGATCCAACCTCTTTTCATTTTGTTTAAGAATGTTACCACCCCAAGCAGTCACGCACCATGTAAGCATACTTTCAATCATCGATCGATAGAAAATTGATAGAATTTTAGTGTTTAATTTGAGGCTGTGAAGTTTTCTTAAGAAGTGCAAACGTTGTTGAGATCTTTTGAACACTTCTGTAGAATGATTACTCCAGGTCAACTTTTGATCTACATGAATTCCAAGGTATTTATAGCTCTCAACCATTTCAACCTCTTCCCCCTTTATCATTATTGGACTGATATGTTCTTTCTTACACCTGAAATCAATCACTATTTCTTTTGTTTTATTTACATTTAGGGTGTCACACCAATTTGTAAAGTAATTGATTTGTTACCGGTACTCCAGTTCTGAGCTTTCTATGAGACCCTGTATTGTTGAATCATTGGCAAACTTTAACAATTTGACACCTTCGGTATCAATTCGACAATCATCGGTGTAAAGTGTGAATAAGACTGGTGATAACACACAGCCATGTGGAGCACCGGTATTGGTAACAATAACTTCTGACCTGGATTTATTTAGTCTTACATATTGGGTACGATTGGAAAGAAAGTCAAGTACCCAAAGAATAAGTTTGAGATGAAGAGAAGTGTTTTGATTTGTATTGTATTTTAGTAGTTTTTCAATTAATATATGAGGCTGAATCGTATTGAACAAGGATGAAAAATGAATAAAAAAGTATTCTACAGAATCTTTTTGGCTTGTAAACGTGAGAGTAAATGTTATCCAGAAAAAGCAGTATAGTATCCTCATCTCCCCTTCTTGCCTTTTAAGCAAATTGTAAGGGATCTTAGGTATACAATGTACTTTTGTTAAAAAATTTTAATAAAATTCTTTCTAGACATTTCATAGCTATGGAAGTGTGAGGGCTACTGGCCTTAGATCATTCATGATGTTCCAGTTGGATTTCTTTGGCACGGGAATCAGCTCTGATTGTTTCCATGCATCTGGTACTGTATGCGTTTGAATGGAAAGGTTAAAGATTGTGGTAAATATTGGTGCTAATTCATAGCAACATGTCTTTTGTATGATCCCTTTTAGTCCATCTGGACCACATGCTTTCTTCGTGGCTAGTTTGGAAAATTTGTTAATTACGTTTTCAGTTTGGATGTTAAGAATTTCTTGGTCGAAAGTGTCATTTTTTATTTCAATTTTAAGGTTTTCTTTGATTTCGTTTCTCTCTTTCTCAAAATCTTTCTCGAACAGTGCATATAACAAATAGAATTGATTCGTGTAATCAATCTCATTGTCAATTGTGATGGGATTTTGTTTTCTGTTTAAGTCTAGAAGTATTTTTATCCTTTTCCATGTGTTGTAATCATTGTGTGCATTAAAAGTCTTCATGAGTTTTTGTTTAAAGTCGTTTTTGCACTTACATATTGCATGCTTGAGCTTTCTGTTTGTTTTCCTGAGTGTCTGCGTCTTTTCTTTTGAAAGCTGAGTAATTTGTTTTTTTAGAAATGGCCTTAATCTGTTAGTCACCCAAAGCTTGTCGTTTGGGTAAATTACAGATCTTTTGGATACTGAAACATTGTGAACACAGAAATTGACTTCCACACTCACTTCCATAGTAACAGTATCCGTAAGTTTGTGGATTGAAAAACATAAATTCTCAACAATCTTGGAGACGTTCAAAGGCGTTGTTATCTTAAGTTTGTATCGTCTTCCTTTCCTCTTTTCTTGTCTTGATGAGTGATCTATATTTAGTCATAAGGTGGCTCATATTATGATCTGAATTTCCTAGTGGTGGGAGCTGGCTGCTCTTGTATCCACTTCCAACTTTAGAGTAGCAGAGATCAATGAGTTTTTTTTATCTTACATAAGATATTTGGCTCAGGAGAAGGAAATTTGTACTAAGATAGGATAAGATCAATAAATTATTCTTCACACACAATCAGCTTATGCACATGTAAGCGTTACGAGATTAAAACATGTATAACAAAATATACAAGAGAATTAACATTTTTCTAATACATGTAAACGTAATCAATGCATTGAATAATATTCAAAAGAGCAGTTATGATAATGAAACTGGTGATGATAGTTATAATAATTTTACAGACGATGGGAATAATGATCTTTCATTAATTTTTTGATGGCACAAAAAATAAATGGGTCCTTTGGACATTTTGATTTGAGGTGTTAATGGGTGGTTTTGGTCTATAACAATGGCCTTAAGTTTCCTTTGACAGTAAGATATATAAATTTCATTAGAAAATGAGAAAGTGCATTGGGATATTTGACCTGCTTTTTTAATGATACTATTCAAACACACTTTCTCTTGCAGTCTCACATTCCCACCCCAGCCCGTAATGCAGAAGGCAATTATGCTTTCCATCTTTTGTACGATAAAACAGATATAACAAAGTATTGTTGATCTCAAAAAGCATAAACTTATGTATGAAGAACATTCTCTCATTTATGTTCTTATAAACATTTGAAGCAGGATTTTGTCAGCTAAGATTGTTATTAATTGTTACTACCTAAGTATTTATAATTTGAAATTTGAAATTTGTTCAACTTTTCATCACTATCCTTCACAGACTGAAAGCTGCCAAGTGTTTAACAGCTCCAGGGATTTAAAGGCTTTAAGCTAAAAGAGCTGTCAAGAGACAGACAAAGTAATGCCCGTGTTTTACGCTTGTGCACAGAGCTGTCTCTTAATCTTTAATTATAATCTTAACATTGAGAGTGGTAAGGCTGCCAGATTTGGGACCAAATCCTAGCTCTGAGACTGTGTTCCTTGGGAAAGACACTTAACATGCATTTCCCCCACCCAACTCAGGTGCAAAAGGATACATGTACTAGCTTGGGATTAAAAACCTGCGACAGAGCGTCCTGTCAGGGAGGTGATTATTATCATCTGTTCTGCTCTAAGCTATAGAAAAAGAGATACACTCGGCTCTATCGGCCGCAATGGCCTTGAAGGAAATTTACTTTGTTACATTTGCGCACAGAGCCATCTCTAAATCTTTATTTATAATATTAACATTGAGAGCCTTTATTTTATTTGTGTTATAATTCACAGGTGATCCAAAGCCATCAGTTACATGGAAAAAAGATGGGAAACGACTACAGGCAAACCGCCGTCTTCGCCTGCATGAGTCGCAAGGCATTTATTATCTGGAAATTCCTGATAGTGACGCAATGGATGCCGGAGAATATGTGTGCAGCGCCACGAACAATCATGGTACAATCACTACATCTGTGCGTGTTATGATTGAGGGTGAGTCAATCAACCATTTGGTTGTCCTGTGTCAATATTATAGTAAATTATATACTTATGTAGGAGAAAATTTGCATGGCTTATGCTTCAATTCAATTCAATTCAATTCAATTCATTCAATTTGAATTCAAGGCTTATGCTTGAACAATTGTCAATGATGGTGATAATGATGAGAGAGAGAAAGAGACACAGACACAGAGAGAGAGACTAAAAGAGTGTGTATAAGTGTGTGTTTTATTCACAACTGATTTGATTTAGTATAGTAAATGAGAGAGAAAAAACGTGCCATTGTATTCATGGTAAGGATAAACTATTGGTTGTGTGTTGTTGTGAAAACCATTAATGGGCTTTAATTTTGATTTTTAGCTTCATAAAGAGATACTTTATGTAAATCTTAACTAACAAATCCTCATTGTTAAGTCGGGCTTTCTACTTCCCTTTGTCATTCCTTATTTTTACAATAACCTAGCTGCCAACCAGTACATTAAAAACGCATTCAGTACGTTTTTTTGGCTTTTGAGTCCGGAAGTCTGTATTTACCTTGAAAAGTACGTATATGAGAGTTAATTGGTAATTTTTGCTGTGGGGAAGGGGGGAGGGGGGATCCTGAGAAGGCAGTTTTACTACAAATGGGACAACATTCTTTTATTGCACTACTCATACCATAACAAAGACTAAGTATCGATTCTTTCATTTTATACCGGCCTAACCTTCAACACATCGGTTGTACCATAAATACCGGAAATTTTGTCTTAAGTATAACAAGTTGCTACTCATTTTAATTACCACAAAATACGCTATCCGAAGAAATCTACTTTTGATGAATTATTGTCAATATTAGCTAAGATCGGCCGATATTACGGGAAACATTCTGCACACCTGTCATAAGAAAAATGCCATTCTGACATGAGTATAAGGGATCTGGAG
Organism: Doris montereyensis; assembly: GCA_037039925.1. NCBI lineage: Eukaryota > Metazoa > Mollusca > Gastropoda > Nudibranchia > Dorididae > Doris > Doris montereyensis. The sequence continues at coordinate 579,744 of JAXRKP010000029.1, read as the reverse complement.
CAGTTGAAATAGTGTCGACATGAAGTATTTGATAGCCTCTCACGATTGTATGATGTTATTATTCTTTTAGAGGTTTATATGCTAAAGAACATTAAAATAACGGAAAAAAATTGTTAAAAATGCAATTTTTTCAAAATGTAACTGTTTGACAGTGATATGCGATCTAATTTTTTAATTTCTTGTCCGATTGCCCCCAAATTTGGTATATAACATCTATAACACACACAAAAATTTGTCTATATCAAATAATAATAAAAAACATGCTTCCCCTTAAAGAAGTCTTGAGTCATCAGTAGACACTTGGAGAGATTGGGACAAAAGTCTGGAGACGCCATTCTGATTTCGCAAAACTTCCATCACATTTCACGTCAGACTTTTTGTTATTTACCATAAAGGGGGTCACTTCAAGCCAAACTTTCAATGTTTTCTGAAATATCACGAGTTGTCACACTGGTAATAATTAATTAGTTTACATGGTCAGTCGATTTGAAACAGTTGACAGCTATACACTACATTTTTTCTTCTATTGGACATAAATGTCTACATTGATATACTTACATAATGTGTTTCTACCCTCTTTTGTCCTTATCTTTTGTACCGACAGTTAGCAGGCGCTACTGGTAGATCCTACTTCTTTCTTTTCAATTTTTCCCTTTATCTTTAATCTTGCTGTTTTCTCTTAATTCACCCTGAGATCACCTCATATGGTGGATGGGGTAAATTTCAATCGATCAATCAATCAATCAAACCTTGTTTTTGTAACACTTGTTAGGCATGGACAGCAGCATTTCAACCGCAGAGGAAGCAGAAGATCTGCCAATCAACGGACTCATGGCAACTGGTGACGGGACAATGGAATCATCAACTGATGTACGTAACTCCGACTCACGCGCAATCAGATACATGAAACTGGTTGGAGCTGCTACTGCATTTTCATTGGCTGCCATGGGTTTGAAGAGAGTGATGGAGAATTTGCATAAATAACACGCACGTTGTGTTTTGTTAATACTTTGTTAATCAAAATTATCCCATAAATTTTTCCCTATAATCAACAAATGCAGCTGTGATAAAGATTATCTCTTTCATCTTCTAAACATCAGATATGCATTGTAGTGAATTGTTTATATTCTTATGTGTAATTTTTTATGAGGCATCAGTCAAAAGGAAAATAGTAAAGTTCCTTCAAGGCTATTACAGCCCTTAGAGCCGGAGCTTATCCCGGTTTCTATAGCGTGAAGCGGAACAGGTGATAATAAACACCTCCTGGAAAGGACACTACTCTGACGCAAGTTTTTACTCCCAAGCTAGTGCTTGTACCCATTTTGCAACTGGGTTGAGTGAGAAAATGCGTGTTAAATGTTTTTCCCAAGGATTTTAACCCGGGACCTTATGACCCCCAGTCTTGCAGTCTAACCATTCGGTCACTGACACCACAAAGGGGAAAATGGAATGGCTCTATTTATATGAGATTTTTTCTAGTTCCTTGATAAAAAAAGATTTACATTTCTTAATGGGGAATGCTTGGAAAAACGCTCTTCAATTCACTCTCAGTTTTATTTGTGTGTTTTGAGCATCTTTATTGCATGAAATGCTGATGACTGTAAAATTTTTCTTGTATGAAATCACTGTGTGGTCCTTTGAAATGAGTTATGGATGAAAGGCTGATGACCACTGTAATATTTTTCTTGTATGAAATCACTGTGTGATTCTTTGAAATGAGTTATGCATGAAAGGCTGATGACTGTAATATTTTTCTTGTATGAAATCACTGTGTGGTCCTTTGAAATTAATTTCTGCATGAAAGTCTGGTGACTGTAATATTTTTCTTGTATGAAATCACTGTGTGGTCCTCTGAAATGAGTTCTTGTGTAGCATATGAAAATATGCCCGTATAAATCACTGTAATGTTAACCCCCAAATCTGTTTTGAAAGTGACAAGAAATTAATTTTTGACCAGAAAAAACTTATGGCAGTTTGCATCCAAGGTAAGCATAGCTGTAAGATAAATATTCTGTTAAATGGATCTGAGTGCCCTTAAATTCCCTTTTGTTTCTTTATTTATTTATGTATTCATATTTCTGTTTTTGTGGCACTGTTCTACTTTTTAAGTTCTTTTGCCAGTTGACTAATGCATGTTTTCTGTTTTCTTTGAATCACATAAGAAAAGAGACTTTTAATTTGGATGATAAATATTTAGATGTCAGGGATGTAAGATACTCTGTCCTATTATAAATCCTGTTAATAAAAGCATGGCAGTACAGGTAGACTCTAGACTAAATATCTATTTTACAGGCTGTGTCTGAAATATTATGATTTACCCTATAGAGTTTTGTTTCTGTTCTGAAGCTTTCCTTTGAGTTTCTTTTAAGATTGAAAAAAAATCAGCACGAAATAGTTTCTAGCTTACTCTGAAGAAATATTGGGCAGAATATTATATATGGTTAAAAAGTGTGATTGGGGGGTATCAATCATAACTCTGTTGCTATTTTCTTCCCTCTACAAAACATTTAAAAGCAGTTTTGTTTAGTTTTGAATTTGTTTAGGATATTAGCATATCTGCTCAGACATCTGTTCACTGTATTTTCTTTTGATTTTGTTTTTTAATGGATTATCACACACACACACACACACACACACATGAACAAAAAAGATAAATTGTTTTTCTTATCATTCCAATCATAAAAGATGCTGTGATATTTAGAAGTTTTAGATGTTTAAAAAATTGTTTCATCATAATGTTTCTTGTCTTTTCAAATCAATTCTTATACATACGAGTGCTAATGAAGTGAGATGAGTTTGTGAGTATCTACGCATTATGGTAGTGGGAAAAACAGATATATTATTGGCTGCATAATGAAATTGGCCACATGTACTGGAGTAGAATTTATAGGAGGAAAAACCAATTTGAGCTAAAATTTGTTCTAATATTCCAATAAGACCAAATTGAAATGATAAACTTAAGACTTCCTAACTTCTGCAGCTCTTTCATGTTTGCGTGTTTAAATCATCATCATCAATGCCTCTCACACCCTAGCATGGTATAGACCACTTACAAGCCAATTCCATCTTCTTCTGTCCTGGGTTTTCCTTCCAAGCTTGCTCCATGTAAGCCCCATCTCTGTCAACACATTTTTGCCATGTCTCCTGTGGCCTACCCCTGCTTTACGTTTCGTGTGGGTTCCATTACGATGATTGTCCGGTGATGATGTTACATCACTGCCAGAGTTGGCCTACCCCTGCTTTACGTGTCGTGTGGGTTCCATTACGATGATTGTCTGGTGATGATGTTACACCACTGCCAGAGTTGGCCTACCCCTGCTTTTCATTTCGTGTGGGTTCCATTACGATGATTGTCTGGTGATGTTGCTACACCACTGCCAGAGTCCACACTCTTCCTCTGTTGGTTTTTGTTCTGTTCCTACCAAGAGGTCCTCATTTCTTACCTTGTCTTGCCATTTGATTTTCAGCATTCTCATGCATCTGATGAAGTAGGTCTGGACTTTATTCCGTACTATTTTTGTAGTCTTCCATGTTTCACAACCATAGAAAAGAATTGACATAACGTTTCTATATAGGGTAACATCATACGATGGCTTCTCATCAGGATAGAAATGGATAAAGGATGAAATGATGTATGGGAAAGAAATTTCAAAGTCTTGTTGTATGAACTTGAGACTTTATTCTTGAAAGTATAGCTATCTCTAGCTCAGTCTCAGTCTCTGTCGTCTGTCTGTCTGTCTGTCTGTCTGTCTGTCTGTCTGTCTATCTATCTCTCTCTCTCTCTCTCTCTCTCTCTCTCTCTCTCTCTCTCTCTCTCTCTCTCTCTCTCTCTCTCTCTCTCTGCACTCTCTCTGTCTCTCCCCCCCTCTCTCTCTCTCTCTCTCTCTCTCTATCTCTCTCTCTCTCTCTCTCTCTCTCTCTCTCTCTGTCTCTCTCCTCTCTCCCTCTGTCTGTCTCTCTCCCTCCCTCCCTCTGTCTCTGTCTCTCTCTCTCTCTCTCTCTCTCTCTCTCTCTCTCTCTCTCTCTCTCTCTCTCTCTCTCTCTCTCTCTCTCTCTCTCTCTCTCTCTCTCTCTCTGTCTCTCTTTTTTCTCTATATATCTCCCTGTCTCTCCCTCCCTCTTACACATTCTCTTATGATGAGAAATGGAGGTCCAATCAGGGTAAATGCAATTCCACAACAATGTAAAAGATATTTGCCTCTTTGTTTGCATGAATTGTGATATTTTTTCCAAGTGCATGAGCTGTACTGCATGTTGAATGTTTGTTTGCCTGTCTAAAAATTGATTATGATAATACCAGATGTGTTTAGTACCTGTGCAGGATGATGCATTATAAGATTATCAGTGGTGTGATGTGTAAAAGAAAGCAAGTTATCACTTTGTTGCTGAAAATTTGCGATGGTTGTCAAGTTTTTAACTGAGCAAATGTTAAAGGTTCAGTTGGTCTTAAATGGCAGAGTGCTGTCTTCATTATATTATGTTGTTCACGTTTGCTTGAGAGGACATTACAATTGAAAGAAAATTGCTCTTAAAGTATTTTAATGTCAGTTACAATATCAAAATTGATTTGACAGTGTTGTAGGTTCAGTGTTTATAGCTTTACTTTTTATTCCATTTCAAGGAAACAAACAAAGTTATGGCAGTGTTTGTGTTTTATTTGCTTTTATTATGAACAGTGATATCCAGATTTATATTGATGTTAGGACCAATACATGTTGATTTTTGTGTAAATGAAAATAGAGTGACTTAAAACTGATAAATAAAAAAGAAAATTTGCTCTGATGTTGTTTTGTTTTTTGCTTTTGTTTTTGTTTTTTGTATTGAAAAGAATGTAACATTTATTACATGAGAGATTTTTTTTTGTATTGAAAAGAACATAACATGCATTACATGAGAGATTCTCTTTTTTTGTATTGAAAAGAATGTAACATTCATTACATGACAGCTCTTTTTTGTATTGAAAAGAACGTAACATTCATTACATGAGAGCTTCTCTTTTTTTTATTGAAAAGAACGTAACATTCTTACATGAGCTTTTTTTTTTGTATTGAACAGAACGTAACATTCATTACATGAGAGATTCTCTTTTTTTGTATTGAAAAGAACGTAACATTCTTACATGAGAGCTTCTCTTTTTTTTCTCCGTTTTGTCTGTTTCTTATAAGGTTGGACTTGTTAAAGGTCTTTGCATGTTGTCTTGTTTCCTCCTCAAAATTGAATTAAATGCCAATTGAATTAATCATCCTTCTTTTTAATCAAATGAATTGCTACTACTTTGACTATTGGCATGCGTTTTGCATTGTGACAGAAATGATTTAAATTCAAAACTAATTTTGTTTAATGACATTTTGTCACAAGAATACTACATACTGCACGTAGCTAACACTATCTGGATGAGTACACAGGATTTTTCATTTTCCTTCTGCTGTCATTGCCAACAACAACATAAGCTAGAAAATATTTTGATACAAAAGCGAGGGGTAAAGAAAGAAAGACGTCTAAAAATAAAACAAAAACAAAGTTAAGAGGAAGAAATATGGTTGTGAATAAACTTTTTAACACATGTCACCTTAAGACAATATAGACATGGACAGGGCTGAACATCAGCAAGAAAAAGACAGGGCTGAAGATCAGCAAGAAGAAGACAGAGCTGAAGATCAGCAAGAAGAAGACAGGGCTGAAGATCAGCAAGAAGAAGACAGGGCTGAAGATCAGCAAGAAGAAGACAGGGCTGAAGATCAACAAGAAGAAGACAGGGCTGAAGATCAGCAAGAAGAAGACTGAAGATCAGGGCTGAAGATCAGCAAGAAGAAGACAGGGCTGAAGATCAGCAAGAAGAAGACAGGGCTGAAGATCAGAAGAAGAAGACAGGGCTGAAGATCAGCAAGAAGAAGACAGGGCTGAAGATCAGCAAGAAGAAGACAGGGCTGAAGATCAGCAAGAAGAAAAACAGGGCTGAAGATCAGCAAGAAGAAGACAGGGCTGAAGAAGATAAATACCACAGTCAGTACTCCTGTCACAATAGGTGGAGAAGTTATCAGGAATGTAGACTCATTTTGATTATAGATATATAGTTCCTTCAAGGCCATTATAGAGCCAGAGCTTCTCACAATTTCTATAGCAGGAAGTTGAACAGGTGATAATAATCACTCTCCGGACGCTAGTCTAAAGCAGGCTGTTAATCTCAAACTAGTCCTTTTACCCATTTGCCCTTGGGTCGAGTGAGGAAAATGTGTGTTACGTGTCTTTCCTGAGGGACACAACATCGGACCTAGCTTTACTAGGTTTCAACTCAGTACCTTATTATCCAAAGTACAGCAACTTAAGCAGTAGGCCACTGACGCCACATACATATATTAAGTGATTATATATTTATACTCTTTTTTTCTTTATCAGTTTCCATTCTACCTTTGGTGTATGGGTTCAGGTGCCCGATATGATCTTTCTCCAGGATGCCCTGTCCTGGCATTTTTTGTTTCCTTCCAAAAATGTTAAATTTCTATTCTTCAATACCTCTTTTATATCTTCTTCCCACTTTCTCCAAGGTCTGCATTTTGGTCTTTTACCTTGGGCTTTAGCACTGTATACTGATTTAGCAATTCTATTGTCATTCATTCTGTTTTCATGCCCAAATCATCTCAATTGATTTATTTCTATCTTAGTTTTTATGCCATCTGCTTTAGTTTGATCTCTTATTGTTGTGTTTCTGATTTTGTCTCTTTTAGTTTTCCCTACTACTCTTCTTAGATATTTCATTTCAACTGCCTGTACTATACTGTATTCTCTACTGTCTAAGGTCTAGGTTTCACTGCCATAGAGGAGAGTAGGACAATAAACTGTGTTGCATACTACCATTTTGGTTTTTGTTGACAATTCTTGTTTACCTACAAATGCCTTTCCTAGATGGTTATATATTGCACTTGCCTTTTGATTCTCTGGCTAATTTCTTCTTAGTTTTCCTCTGAGTTAATCATTACTCCTAGGTAATTGTAGCTCCCAATTTAAGATTTTGTGTTTTAGCTTCCCTAGTCACTAGCATTGTTTTGGTTTTCTTTGATTTACTCTCATTCCCTTTTTATTTAGTTCATTATTCACAATGTTGATATTTGACTGAAGGTCACTTTCTGATGTTCCAAAAGAACTAAATCATCGGTAAATGAAAGCACTG
>JAXRKP010000029.1:552576-565076 GCA_037039925.1 Doris montereyensis | reverse complement strand
AATTGTCTATATCAAATTAAAAAAAAACATGTTCAGGACCCGACCCAAGTATACATTTTTCTGAACAAATTTTGTTGAAAGTTTGTTTATACAGTAAATGACTGTCTACATTCGAAATTTCATGACAAAATATGTACAAATAATGTCAAACAGCAAAAAAGTAGTAAAAAAAAATAACATTTTGAGAAAAACGCACTTGAAATTTCACAACACTAAAAGCATACAAAAACACACCTTTCACACAACTTTCGGCTCACAAGAGTTTTTTATTCGTGAAATCAAACAACATGCATCAAATGATAATAAAAACAATGCATAGAATAGAATGAATATATTCTGTAATCAAGTATTATAATCATTGAAAACAAAATAAACATTCACGATGACCCAATTAGGGGACCATCTGTGTCATCGTGGGATGCAACACGTGTGATCGCGCAAGAGGGGTGTTGATTGGTTTAACAGGCTAGCCGTGAGAGAGAAGGAGAGATTTCGCGACTGTTTGCCCGAATGTTAGGGGCATTTGAGCTTAACTTTTGCCCATATGGAAATGTGGGCTTTGTTAGCAGTTCTGAATACAATAAAATATGAAATAATGCTATTGTCGCTGATTGTATAGTCTCAACGCTGACTGTCTAGTCTCAACATGAAAAGCACAGTGCATACAAAGAGGTGTGTAAAAGTTCAGAACGATTCTATCTTATTGGAGGGGTTATGGCTTTGTGAGGTCCTCAAAATAAGGCAAAATAGGATAATTTGTCATGAAACTGGTGACAGTTGTTGTCTTCAAAGACTATGTTTTCACAGAAAGACAGGGAATTCAAAGTTGCGGAGGGTTTATAAGTAAAGCTAAGAAGTGGAACTAGAAAGAAATACCATAACCTTAATTTTGATATTTTTTTTTCCCAAATGGCCTATTCCAGGGGTCGCATATCCCCTTAACAACAACTATTATCTATTAGCAATAGTCTCCTTATAAATTGCGTTACATGCAATAAACGTGTTCTGCATCTGTGCTACTTCTCTGGCCCTAAATGCTCCTTTCATTTGCAAACACACCTTTATAGGCTGAACTGTCTCCTCTTTCCTTTTCTTTTTCTTTCTTTTATTTTTTTTTCCCGCTTTGGATACAGTATCTTATCAAATATTTTCCACTGTTTCTGTCTCTCTAACATCTACTGCTGATAGAATGATGTTAGTATTTTTGGAAAGAGTCCTCAACAGTAAAACAAACATCACACAGTATTAATATACATATATACTATAAGATACTTTCCATTGACACATGAACATATTGTTATGTATTTGAAATTGGTTAAAGAAGACATTTGTCATCCAAGCCAGTGGTTCTCAACCTTTTTTGGCCCATGCACCCTTTCATAATAGTGTTTGTCAGAATATCATTCCCCGCTTTCCAAAATTGTCTGCCCCCAAAGGTGCATTCAAAATAATAGAATCTGCTAATCTGTAATCGCGAATCCTCTTGAAACCCTGAAATTCCCTCAAGGGGGGTATTCCCCTGGTTAAAAACCACTGGTCTAAACTATTAATTTTCATGTAAGTATATTTTTTTAACTCCAAAATTTCTAAAGCTAAAGATACAAATCAGCTTTAGAAATTTTGGAGTTAAAAAAATACTCTAAAAAGGCAGAACCAGAAACAAAACAACAACATATTTTTGCCGTAACTATGCAGACACAGTAACATTGATTTTCTGTACTATCCTTCCCTTAGAACCCATGTGATAAGTTACGGCGACAATCCTATAGTGTGAGTTATCTTCCCTTTGTAGTGCTTCCTTTCCCTTGAGCATGACTTTGACCTTCCTTACTCTTGAGTAAAGTAGAACTTCCTGTAGAGTACCCTGGAGTAGGACGCTTGAATGTTGACCTGTCCCGAATTTAGAGACGAGCCGGAGATGGACACCGAAGGTATTCTTTTCTTTCTTATTTCATTCTGCGATGACATTGCAGCAATGAAACATACAAATCATTGTTTGGTTTTGGGGTTCTTTGTTTTATTGGCAAAATCACATAAAATAATCTCTTTCGAGATTTGTTTTGGGAACCATCTGGGTTTTTTTTTAAATTTTTGATTAATTCTTTTTGGCTAATCAAATTAAATCAGCAATTATTATCTTTCTTTCAATTACAAAAAAAAGAATGTCTCATTTCGTCTTTTTGTGTAAAGACGATGTTTAAACAGATAAATGCCTTTTTTTTCATTTTTCATAATTAATGTGGGTGACATCAAAGTTTATATTTTATTAAAAACTTTCTTATATTTAAGTTATTCTATGTGTCATGGAAGAAGCTCTGTCCAGTTCTCAATCTCCTAATGCATGACTGCTGCTTGACTTTTGTAGTATTTCTGGAACATCTAATAACTCTGAGATTTATGAGCAAATAATACATATTTTTTGTGGTGTCTGTGGCCTAGTGCCAGATGCCAGATTTGGGATCATGAGGTCCCGAGTTCAAATACTAGCAATGTTAGGTTCAAAGTTGTTTTTCTTGAGAAAGATGCTTAACACGCATTTTATCCGCTCGACCCAGGTGAAAATGGGTACCAACAACAATTTTGGGTGTAAAAATCCTGCGATAAAATCTGACGTCCTGTCCAGAAGGTGATTGTTATCACCTGTTCTTCACGCTTTAGGGACTGGAATAAGCTCCAGCTCTATGGGCCATAATGGCCTTGAAGAAACTATTTACTTTACTAACAAATATTCCTCCTCCCCCCTCCTTCCCTTTTCCCTTTCCCTCTCATGAAAGATTTTCACCACTTCCCTTCCCTCCCTCTCTTCCCATGTTTAATGGAACATTTATGTGAAAACGACGTTCAATCAATGAATGTCTTCTTTTATTTCATCTGAGTCTGGAATGAGTTCTTTTTCTTGGTTTATATTTGTTTCATGGCTCAATGACATTTTCTCTTTCAGCACAAGAATTTGATTTCTGAACACCAAATAATATGTTTTCTTATGTGATTCTTTTACCTCTCTATTTCTATGTTTTTGTTTCCTCTCTTTTTGAGAGGCACAATTGTGAGTTTCTCTTTTTTACAAAACTATGACAGTGGAGCACTTTTCATGTTTTCTTTCTTTTAGACTGCACAATATCTGACTTATTTTTCTTTTTATGTATTTTTGTTCCTCTTTTGTAGGGGCACAACTTTAATTTCTTTTTCTCACAAAACTATGACAGAGGAGCACTTTTCATGTTTTATTCCTTTAGATTGCACAATGATTGACTTTTTGTCCTTCTCACTTTGATTTTTCCCTCCTTTGGAGAGGCACAACTTTGAGTTTCTATTTCTCACAAAACTATAACAGTGGAGCACTCTTCATGTTTTCTTCCCAGCACAATGTCTGACTTTTTTCTTTCTATGTTTTCTTTCCTTTAAACTGCACAATTCTGACTTTTTTCCTTACTATGTTTTCTTTCCTTTAAACTGCACAATTCTGACTTTTTTCCTTTCTATGTTTTCTTTCCTTTAAACTGCACAATGTCTCACGTATTCCTTCTTTTTCATGTGTTTTTTTCTACAATCTTGAGTTATTTTGATATTTTTAAGTGGTATAATTATGAACCTCTTTTGTTTTTTTATTTTACATAAGACTTCAGATTCTAATCTTTAAGTTGTTTTTTTTTTTTTTTTTGATCTTTATGCCTATCAGTAATTCTTGTTTTGTTTGATTTGAAATTTTATCTTTTTGTTTACCAAGTGGCTTTGAGAAAGTGAAAACATTTTTCTTATTTGTTTTACTGAATGAAAACTTTTAAGTTACCCGTTATGAAGTGCATTATTATTTCAAAACCTTGTACTTCCAATGACTGCAATTCAAGTAGAAATTATTTTTTTTAGTTCAGTTTTGTTCTGTGATGAAAGTGATGAAACTAGTCTCTAACTATCAGCAGATCAAATTTTGAATCAAGAAAGTGCTTCCACCTAACTGCTTTTCTTTTCTTTTTTAAAAGGCTTCAATACGACAGAGTGTAATTGATGTCAAATGCTTTGCTTACTTCAAGACATAAACAAACACATTGTTTTGTCCAACACAGATATGTCGTCAAAGAGTTGGAAGAAACTGAAAGAGAATACGTCAAAGACTTGAAAGGCCTTGTTGTTGGCTATAAGGCTGCCATACGGAAACAAACTAGGACACAGCCTAAAGCCGTAATAGCAAGTGCTGAGACCATTGTCTCTAACATTGATGCAGTCTTCAATTTCCATGAGGGCCAATTCTTAGCTGATCTTAGTGAATGTGTAACTTTCCCATCTACCATTGGGGCTACGTTCTTAAAATGGGTGAGTTGTTTTTGGTTTTTACCCTTTTAATTTCCTTATTTATCGATAGGAACTGGTACTGATGTGATTGAGTGGCACAATGCTTGCCTAGCAAGTCAGAGATGTAGGGATCAAATCCTGCACTAATTTATCTTGTAAAGGAGACAAATTATGAATACTGATTACATACATCCTGTTTGGAGGCGTTTCTGTCGAAAACATACATTACATACATACACTGAGTACATATTTCTATGTCCAAACATGCACCTACTTACGTACACACGAAAAAGAATTTTAAAAAGATTAAACAAGAGGTTAGGTAATCAAGGAAGAACTAATGACTGTTTTATTTAAAGCATCCACGTAACGTCGTACCATAATCCAATAGACCAATAGGTTTCAATCGTATTCATTCCTAAGTAAAAGTGAATATTATCTCCCATGATATAATTTTTCTGTCTTGATCTTCATGAACAGCGAGATGAATTTGAAAACTACATCAAGTACTGGGGTGACAGAGATATGGCAGAAGATTTGCTTGATACTGAGGAGATGCAAGACTTTTTCGAGGTATGCTGGCCATCATGTTGGTGGCAGGTCCATCTTATGTCATGACTACATTTGGGAAAAGTTTTATTTTACATTTATTTTTTTATTACACTTCTCTTCTTCTCTTTCATCACATTTAATCTTTTCGTGTTTTGCGTATTGGTTTGTAATATCTTTAGTACTTTGCAGTAATTTTGGCTTGAAGTTATCTTTAGATATACAGTACAGCCTGTATTCCCCAATCATGTGTTCACCGAAAACACGGAATTCCTGAATTTATGACAAAGTCCCAGCCAAGATCCTGATATTCCCGAAACACTTATTCCGTAAACTAATTTTCTGGTCCCCAGGAGTTCAGGGAATACAGGCTGTACTGTTCCTGATTTTCTGTTTTAAGTTGATCTTTATGCCAACGGCTGAAGTTTTCAAAATGTTCAAGGTAACGCTCAGTTTAAAAAAAAGAAGAAAAGATACTTTGCTAATTTATAGCCATTGGGAACTGTACAGACATTATGAGGTCAGAATCTGAATCAATGAGAATGCACAATCTTTTCACCGTGCTTACAGAACACTACCCTTTTTGAGGCATTTCTGTTCAGAAATAGATTGAAGTGGGTCAAGTAATGACAGTCCATTGAAACTTGCTATAACTGTTCTAATTTAGTTTTTTCTTCATTTTTTTTTCTCTCTTTTTTCTCTCTGTCTCGCAAAGAAAGAATAAATATGGAAAGAATCAAAAACAAAATCATAATGAAGATGTCACATTCACACTTGTTCACAAAAATGGTGTTTTACAGGAATTTATCAACAAGTTGTCAGACGCCGATGAAACTCTTCCTAATCTGCTGAATAAGCCTATTGACCGGCTTAAGATGTACCAGATGTTGCTAAAGGTGAGAGGATCAAATCCCCTTGAGTAAGACTGTGAGCCAAAGGGTTTTCGTAAGGTTACTGCTAATCATCGTTGAAATGGCTTAATTATTTCATAAAAATAGATCAATTTACTAAACATAATTCAAGGTCATAGTTCAAAGAATCACTTTTAATATCCTTTATTTTTGTATTATTCTTACAACTAGTATCTATTTTAAACATTATTTAGAATGTTACAATGCATTTTTTTTATTTTGTTAACTGCAATGCATACTGCAAATTTATTTTTAGAATTTTTCAAGGTGTGATACTAATCAATTTTGCAAATGTAAATAATCATTTAAGAATTTATTACAGGAAACTTGTTTACAAAAAGTTGTCTGTATTTTCTATTTAATGGAATTATTACATCATGACCAAAGGTGAATGCCTTTCTACATTTTTGCTATATGGTTGATCCCCAGGACATCTTGCGGTATTCTACCAGAGCGGGAGATAACTGCGCAGACGTAGAGGCAGCTATTGCCATGCTGATTGGCATTGAAAAAGCAGTTACAAATAGAAAACTGCTTCCTCTGGTGGAGGGATATGAAGGGGACATAAGTGAACTAGGAAATCTCATCAGACATGTGAGCTCTGCTTCTTTGATTGATATTAAGGGGGCATAACTCCTCGTAAAACAATGAATTTTATCATATCCGCATATTTCTATTTTTGTTAAAGAAAAGCTCTTTTTCATTTTCCTTTTTGGAACATTATAGTTATCAGTTTTGTTGTCGTTTCCTATAACTTTTTTATGCATACCTGTTCCGGAACAGACTACTGAAACCGATAAAATCAAGCTCTATGGGCCATAATGGCCTTGAAGGAACTTTAATTTACTTCCAGGCATATCTTCTTTTTTTCTTTTTTCTTTTTGAAATCCTGATAGTGACTTTGAGAGTGTAACTGTATTAGCTCTTAAGATATACTCATTGCAAAGTTTTTACTTGAAATTTTCTTATCTGTAGGCAACTAATGCAGAACATCAAATTTCATCTTGGAAACGATATACAACAACAGTGAGATTGCTTATACTAGGTTCTTTACCAGTAGTTTGGTGATTGCCACTGTACATCTTGTGGTTCAGTATTCATACAAGCATACATCATATTGTATGCTAACTTTAAGCAGTGGATGCTACCTCAATATCTAAGTTTTGACCAGTCGAAACAGAAAATTTTCAGACAATGTTGTCTCACACTCCTGGAAGGACTGCTGCTCATTAGTAATGGATTAAGTGTCTTACACTTTCATTTTTGGAGGGTGGAGGGGGAGGGGGTTGTTTTTGCTTTTTTGTTTTTTTTTTTTTACGAGGATGGGGGAAGGTGAAAGAAGGATTTACTTTCAATCAGTTTTCTTTATAGCCTATTTCAAATTCATCCCATCTTAATTTATCTTAATGCATGACAAATTATATTTTAGACTCTTGATGTTTGATGGAAAAAGATTCTGACCGGCGCATTGAGAATTTGATGAGTCATGTTAACCAGGACTCATGACTCCCAGCAGAATGGGTTTTATAAAGATAAAGATTCAGGCATTAGTGCAGGCTCCTTTGTATATGAAGTTTAACATTTAATTGTCTAATCTGGAAAACTGTTGAGCATGACAATACCAGCTATAACTAGATCTATAAAAATCTGACTGAACTAAAAACTGCATTGCTACTGTTTACACACAAAGACAAAATAAGATTGCATCCTCATTATGTGTACTAGTTTTCCCATTATACCAATCTTCAGTGGATTGACCACAGACAAAGACAAATACTAGTCTTCCCATTGATACCAACCTTCAGTGGATTGACCACGGACAAAGACAAATACTAGTCTTCCCATTGATACCAACCTTCAGTGGATTGACCACGGACAAAGACAAATTCTAGTCTTCCCATTAATACCTACCTTCAGTGGATTGAACACGGACAAAAAAATACTAGTCTTCCCATTAATACCAACCTACAACAGATTGAATACGGACAAAGACAAATTCAAACTTGTCCGTCCCTAGTTTTTAAAAAATAATTTATATAGGGTTAAGAGAAATGGCGGAACATTTTCTAGAGTTCATATATATGTTCAAGTCTAATTGCCGAAAATATTTATGGAGATGAGAATAATTTTCCTTCACTATGCTGACATCTGCCCTTAATATATTCTGTACTTGTTCTAATAGTTTGGAGAATTTATGGAGGTCTGGTCTGTTTGACTTTACTTCCATCATTGTATGATATATATTGATGATGACGTCTTCCTTCAGGATGACTTTTGCATGTGGGAAGGAGATATGGCCAGTAGCAGGATGAAAGACCGCCATGTTTTCCTGTTCAACGACAAACTTATTTTCACCAAGAAGAGAAAGCCGGAATCTCCTTCTGACCAGCCAGGTTACTCCTACAAGTCTGCCATTGATGTGAGTTCTTACACTTTCTTACTTTTGAATTTGTTGACAATAGATTTGAATGAACAGTCATCTTTGACTAATTGTGACAAGTCGTCGGTTCAAAATTATATTGCCCTAACTACACATTATCCCTCTTTGGCCTAATGCTTAGGTTGCCAGACTTGGGATCATGAGGTCCAGGGTTCAAATCCTTATACTGCTGGCTCTGATTTGCATTTTCCAAGCTCAACCCACTTGATAGACTAGAGTCCTGCCCAGGAGGTGATTATAATCTCCTGTTTCATTTCATGCTATTGAAACTGGCATAAACTGTGGTTCTATGGGCCAAAATAACCTTGAAGGAAGTTTTGCTCACACATTAACTCCTGTATGAGACAAAAGACTTTTTATTGTCCAGCCTGAAAGTAAATCTGAAGTTTGGATAAAAGGCAAGTGAAATTTGTGACAAACATAGCCCAACTTTGGTTACAACGACTGTGGATCTGGTAATGATTATGACTCCAAAATCTCCAAATGTGTGGTTAGGATAATATATTTCTAAGCGAGACAAAGCTTTGATTTTTAAAAGGTCTCCATCATTTTCCTGTATTGTTTTGTTTGTTCTGTATTGGCACTATCTTTTCTTCGAGAAGTCTCATGTCAAGAAGGTAAGTATATACGGTGGAACCATTCTGATTGGGAGCTCTCGGTGGATTGTAAAATCGTCTTGATTTGCCGGGTTTCCTGATTTGCCGTGTTTCCCGATTTCCCAGGGACCTAGAGATTTTGGTTTTCCCTCAGCAGTTTGAATTACTTGAGCCCTTCTGTGACTAGTAAAATGCAGAACTAAACGAACAAGTAGCCACAGGCCAGTTGATCAAAACAAAGATGGCATTCTTCAGAGATGTCACTCACATTCCTAGTCGATCTATGTTGGATGGGAGATAGATAGGACATGTAAATCAAGATGGCATGGTGAATCGTTAAATCTCATCCGTAGCCACCCTTGTGATTGGCAGGTTAGGCGGGCGATAAAAGACTATGACAGTGCACAAGTCTACTTTCTAAGTGCCACTCCGTGTCAACACCATACTGTATTGTTAGGTAGACGAGCAGGAATTGGCTTGACACCTGCATTGACACCTTTGTAATGGATGTCTGGTGTGTCTGGCTTAGAGTCCTTGTGAACTGGCACTTGCGACATCATCGTGTATATATTATGTAATGTGTATAACATGCGTACCATTAATGCAGGTGAAATAATCGTTGTTTTGTTAACACTGAAACCAAATTTGAATAATAAGTGAGTGCTGGAATAAATAATTATGAGGGAAATGGTGATGATAATAATTGCAAGCCCGCGAAAAATTCCCGTTCAGCGAGGTAAGACATGCAGAAAATATTCCGTTCCCTGAGATTCTTTCCGTTGTCAGGGTTTCCTGATTCCCGATTTCCCGATAAGAAAGGTTCCACTGTATATGTATTGAATTCTTTTTTTAAGGCATTTCGTATTTCAATTGGATGGTTGCCTTTCAAAGTTTGTTTCCACCTAACATTTCAATTGCATGTTTGTAATTGTTGTTTTATTTGATTTTGTCACATTGTCATGTATTGGGGGGTGGGGTGGTATTTGTTGTTTGTCCAATTGGTACTCCCCTCACTTTGTGTGGATGATTTGATTGGACACATCATTTCTTTTAAAGATTAAACAAAAAGAACACTTCCTTTGATACAAATTTCCTTTTTTCCCCTTTGCTTTACCACCCACCCCTCTTTCTCACAGTTGTCTGTCTGTCTCATTCCCCTCTCTCTGTCTCTCTGTCTCTCTGTCTGTGTCTGTCTGTCTGTCTCTGTCTGTCTGCGGTCCCTCTCTCTCTCTCTCTCTCTCTCTCTCTCTCTTTCTCTCTCTCTCTCTCTCTCTCTCTCTCTCTCTCTCTCTCTCTCTCTCTCTCTCTCTCTCTCTCTCTCTCTCTCTCTCTCTCTCTCCCCTCTCCCTCTCTCTCTCTCTCTCTCTCTCTCTCTCTCTCTCTCTCTCTCTCTCTCTCTCTCTCTCTCTCTCTCTCTCTCTCTCTCTCTCTCTCTCTCTCTCTCTCTCTCTCTCTCTCTCTCTCTCACACACATACGCACACATTGTGGTTTGAAAACTCATCCAAGCACATTCCTCACATCTTGTCAAGACTTCCAGATCACTACATATAGATATGCTGATCATGGGTTAACAAAGTTAAATGACCAACCCAGGCCCAAACTGACGCTGGAAAACTAGAGATATGTTTCTTATTGGTGTTCCAGTCTTCTCTCTTAGACAGTGCTAATGATGCCATCCTATTTCCTTGAGCCGTGTGTGTGTGTGTGTGTGTCCGTGTCCCGTGTGTGTATGTGTGTGTATGTGTCTGTATGTTTGTGTCTGTATGTATGTATGTATGTATGTATGTATGTATGTATGTATGTATGTATCTATGAACATGTGTATGTATGTTGTGTGTATATGTATGTGTGTGTTGTGTATGTATATATATGTCTGTATGTATATATATATATATATATATGTATATATATATATATATATATATATATATATATATATATATATATAAATATATATATATATATATAATGTATATATATATATATATTATGGATATAAGTATGTATATATATATATATATGTATGTTATATTATGTATGTATGTGTATTATGTATGTATGGTTGTATGTATGTATGTAATATATATGTGTGTATGTATGTAAGTATATATGTGTGTATGTATATATGTATGCATGTATGTATATATATGTATGTGTTTATGCATATATGTATGTATGCATATAAGTGTGTATGTATGTATATATGTGGGTATGTGTGTATGCATATATGTGTGTGTATGTATGTATATATGTGTGTATGTGTGTATGTATATATGTGTGTGTATGCATATATGTGTGTGTATGTATATATGTGTGTAAGTGTGTATGCATATATGTGTGTGTGTATGTATATATATATATATATGTGTGTATGTATATATGTGTGTATGCATATATGTGTGTGTATGTATATATGCTTTTATGTATGTGTTTATGTATATATGTGTGTGTATAGGTATGTATATATATATATATATATATGTGTGTGTGTATTTGTGTATGTATATATATGTGTATATGTATGTGTGTATATGTGTGTATTTGTGTATGCATATATGTGTGTATGCATATGTGTGTATATATATATGCGTGTATGTGTGTATGTATATATGTGTGTGTAGGTATGTATATATGTGTGTATGCGTGTATGTATTATATGTGTGTAGGTATATGTATATGTGTGTATTTGTGTATGCATATATGTGTGTGTATGTATATATATATTATGTGTATGTGTGTATGCACATGTGTGTGTATGCATGAATGCGTGTGTATGTATATATGTATGCATATATATATATATGTGTGTGTGTGTGTGGTGACGTTTAAGTAATGAGGCGTTTGGCTGGCACTCCTGGGTTTTTTTAACCTAGCACTGTGTTGTTCTTGGCTGGGTGGCTACTTGACCAATACAGCAGACAGAGAGAGGGATCCCCACGGACTGTCGGATGCATATCGTGTGATGTGTGCAGTCATGCATGGAAAGTAGAAGAGATTCATAAGATATTGTTGTCATGATACCACTGCATATTATGTGTCAGCGGAGTGTCTCTCATCGTACAAATTATGTCTACTTTACACTGCTATGAAATTAAGGAAGAAATGAAACTGACAAAAGGGTATCATTATATTTAGCATAGGAATACCCAAAAGCATAATATAGCATAGCTGCCAACAGTAGTAAAAAACGGATTTATTACATTTTTGTTTTTTTTTTGTTTTTTTTTTTTTGTTTTTTTTTTTTGGCATACACATATATGTATACACACATACACACACATATATGTATACACACATACACACACATATCTGCATACACACATACACACATATATAAATACATACATACACACATATATGCATACACACATACATACATGTACACACATACATATCCACACAATACCTATATCCATAATACTACAATATGCATAGCTACACAAACATAAACATAAAATATTACTACATGTACTACTACTACTACTACTACTACTACTGCTACTACTGCTGCTGCTGCTGCTGCTACTACTACTACTGCTGCTGCTACTACTACTGCCCTTAAAACTACTACTACTACTACTACTACTACTATACTACTGTACACACTACTGCTGCTGCTACTACTACTACTACTACTGCTACTACTACTTTTACTATTATTACTACTGCTACTGCTGCTGCTGCTGCTAATACTACTACTACTACTACTACTA
>JAXRKP010000029.1:545076-550076 GCA_037039925.1 Doris montereyensis | reverse complement strand
CACACTTACACACACACATACACACATTCACGCAAGAAGCAAATGCATAAAAGAACAGAGAAAATGTACCAAAGAAAGAATAAAGCTGATGGACAAAATGAAAACTTTCCTCGTCGACAGATCCTAGTCATTAAAAAAAACTAAAGCGTGTGTCTTGTCTTACAAGGACGAAATCCAAAACGTTACGTTTCTGTCTTTTTTTCTTTTCTTGTTGGGATTTGCAGACTTTGCTACCCGTACTCATTATGAAAGTGTTTGAGAGAAGAATAACTAGTCTTTTCAAGATAGATAAATAGACATATAGATATATAGATTGACAGATAAATTGATTGATAAATCGAAAAACAAACAAGCATTTTTTTTAATACGACATATTATGGTATTCGTGCTGTTTTTGGCCATGCCTTCTTGAGTGTTGAATTGCTTTCATGGTTTATGTTACTCTTGGTGCTTTAACGAGGTTTGGATGTGCTCTAAGATACACACGTTGTTATATATATACATGAACGTGTAATGATATCCTTGCTCGCATCGTAATGAACACACGCTCACTGTGTTTGTCATGTGTATGCCAAATGCTCACCGTGTAGGCCTATAATATTTATGATTATCCTCGTACATGCCCTGCGCGGTGGTCGAATGATGCTGGTAGGTCCTACTTCTATCCTTTCAGTATTTCACTTGGTTTTGTCTTTCACCTTGTTGTTTGCTTTTAACTCTCTATGGAATCACCACATGGTAGTGGGGCTGTGGTCGAACGCTGCTGGTAGGTCCTACTTCTTTCCTTTCAGTCTTTTGCTTATTTCATCTAGCTGTTTCTTTTTTAATTCATCCTGAGATCACCGCATATTATGGTGGACAGGGTGGATTGAATCGTTCAAACAACTACCACACTGTGATACAGTACACAGGGTAAATATTTCTGTGAAACAAGCTCTTTATTGCCTCATGGTGAAAATATTCAAGGAGATGGCTGTACTCCTTCGTAAAAGTCGCGTGGGGCGTTGTAGCTGAACGGTAGTGTTGTGAGCTGGTAATCACGACGACGACACTGGTTCGAAGCCCCACGGCTGGCACAAGTGGCTTTTACTTCACTACGTTGTACTTGTACTCGTAGGAAAAGTACTTCACTCTTTCTTTCCTCATTTAACTCAGGTGAGTGAGTAGCCAGCTATAGGTAGAGAACAGTCTTGTCAGAGTGTCAATACGAAAAGCTTAATTAACAGACGTGTGTATTGTATACTCCCCGAGAGTTGAGGACTGAATGAAATGGCCTACCGGGGGGATAAATGATGTACAGTCGGTGAGCCTGCATTTGTGCGGGGGATACGGACTTTAAATTCACCTTTATTTATGTATCGCACTGTATTGTCTGTTCAGTGGCTTGTTGTTTTCTCGACCTTCTCTTTATGCCGTTACTAAAAATGTTGGATGCATGATGCGCTTTATACTAGGGCCTAGACCTGAATATTATTTACTTACCTAAGTGTAGGAATATCGTGATTGTATGCTTGTAACTTGCAGATCCCGCGGTGTGCAACAGGGATCCGATTAGATGATATATAGGGGAGGGGGTGGCGGGAAGGGGTTGCCGTAGGTGCGAGGGCGGTTGGGGTAAGGAGAGTGGGAGGTGGGGGGGGGGGGAGAGAGCAGTGAGGGGGAAATAACTGCGTGACAAGGGAGAGCACCTATTTTGGCTTGACCGACCTGTTCGACCTTGGCAGTCAATAGCAACGGTAATTATTCCAGATGTGACGAACGGACTGCATGCACGGCAGTTATTCTGCCCGATCCGATGATGCTGATGCTGGCTGTGGTGGTGGTGGTGGTGGCGGTGTTGTTGTTATCGTTGGTGTGCTGGCTGGCCAGTCGTGTGGGAGGTAAGAGGAGTGACCACTCGGCGCGTTCAACATGGATTCATCTGGTGGCCAGTGTAACGGCCACAACTATATTATACTTGTACAAATAATGGCTTGATAATATGACAACAATAAAAGCGAAAACAAAAACAATAAACAATAACAGCCATTAGAACATAATACAAAAACATCAATAAACACAACAACCACAATAACAACAACAACAACAAAACAAACAAACAAACAATGTAAAGAAGAAAAGAAAGAAAGAAAACAGGTGAGAAAACCAAAAGGCAACAAAATCATAAATTCACCTTCAATTGAGACTGCCAAGGGTCCCTGGGAAACTCGCAGCTTTCACACGCTTTCGATGATGTGAGGAGCACTGAAAGTAAGTGAACAAAAACGTAAATCCCACAGGTTTGTCTGTTAACAGTGTACCTGTATGGAACCAGACACCGCAGGATTAAAACAATACGTACTTGTCGAAGATCACACCTGTCTTTTGTTAGTGTTTAATTTGCCCCCCCCCCCCTTTGCGGTAACACGAAAAGAGTTGACATTCGATTTGTATAGCATGTATTTCGTAGTATAATAGATACAGTACACAGGTACATTTGCCTCACATCGTTTACATTGCGTTTCTCGAGCCAAATCGAAGAGCTCTCTCACCATTAACCTTCAATCACCGCCCATGGGGACGTGTGAACCAGTAAGTAAGCCTTTGGGCGGAAATGGGTAAACAATTTGCAGACGACCTGTGGAAGATTTATAGATCTGACAAGGACAAGAACAAGGACAAGGACAAGGACAAGGTAACGCCATTGTTAGATGTATCGCGGTACGTTACGCCGCGTCTGTTGTTTGTTATAAGAGAAAGTGCGGTAAGTGGTTTCCTGTAGGTGGCATTTTCAATGCTAGACTAGTGTTTGCTTTGAAAGGTTAATGCACGTTGATGCTCATACAATTCATATCACCGCTCTTCTCCGTGTGCATTTTTATCCTTCTTTCATGAGATTTGCTTGTTAGTTTGATTGGGGTTTTTTTTTTATATTTATTTCAGTCTGCTCCTAAATGGTTTGGGAAATGTCTTGTCTGCTTTGAATTCCGAAGGATTCGATTTTTCTATGCTTTGTTTTTTTTTCTCCTTTCCTCGTTGTTTTCTTGTGTTTGAATGGGCTTCTTCTTCTTCTTCTTCTTCTTCTTCTTCTTCTTCTTCTTCTTCTTCTTCTTCTTCTTCTTCTTCTTCTTCTTCTTCTTCTCCTCTTGCTCAAATTATGTGTTCGGTAGTACAATATCCACCAATGCGATGATCTTACGGTTTGGATGGGACTTGAACAGTGCGATGGCTCAAACGTGAAAAATGAGAGTAGGCCTACGGGACTTCCCGGTTCGACGCCTCGATTCCCTAATCGGTTGTTTTTGGAGAACAAATACAAAGAATACGAAGCGGATTGATGTCCAAATATCTTATGACGAACAACAACAAAAAAGGACAATCCAAGCTAATGAGACAGAACAAATGTGTGATATTTCGGGTTTGACCCTTTGTCAGACAATACAGTACAACCATCACATAATGTGATGATAGAAACACTGGCCTGGACTGGGAATCAAACTCGTGTCTCATGAGTGGTAGTAAGAAGTTCTACCGACTGAACGTGATCAGGTACCGACATCCTAACATAAAATAGAAATTAAATCATCAAACAATGTGTGGTCAAAAGCGAAATGGAATGTTTTTTACTTGAATGTGGTCAAAAGGTCAAACAGAATGTTTTTTACTTGAATGTGTGGTCATCATCAAACACACGAAATGGAATGTTTTTTACTTGAATGTGTGGTCAAAAGCGCATCAAACACCAAGCAACTCTTCCAGGCTAAGGTCCACTCGAGTTTTCAACACTTCCAGGCCAGGCAAAACGTGACATCACCTCACTGTGGGTTACGGCTATTTGCCAACGAGTTAGATCTGAAAGGGACAGAAATTTCAAGTGGACACACCGCCTGATCACTAGCATAGCCGCGGCGAGTTTCGATCCTCAGACTTTCGGCTTGCCAGCCAAGCTTTGCTTTTTATGTCATTGTACCCATGTTCACATCAAAGGTGATCTCGAGGTTTTAAGTAGGATTTTAAATTTTGTCCGGACTGCCCTGTAAACAGACAAGGGATCTTTTTTTTTAAATGCCTAGAAATGTTTAGAATCCTAATAATATTATATGTTATTTTCAGTTAATGACAATATTGATTTGATTTGAATTTGGTTTGATTTTACCCACATCCATAACTAAGATGATCTCAGAATTCTTGGTATGACTTTTATAATTTGCTTGGATTGCCCTGTAAGCAGCCAAGGGATCTTTAACGTGCACAGAGTGTTGTGATCTGTCCACAGGACCTCCTTTTATTGTCAGTCTCCGATGGGACTAGCTGGTGTTGATCCACCTGCCTGACTGAGAGCTTGGGTTTATATCTCGAGAGAAGAACAAATCGAGAAAATGTTTCAACTGTGGGGCTCTTGAACCCACTACCTTTTGATTGAGGGTCCGACACCTTGCCTCTAGACCACCGAGTCGCTCCCAAGCTTTCTATCGCATCGAAGGAATGGCAAAGCTTTTTGTTTTTTATGATATGATGTGATCTTGCTGAGTAAGAGAAAGTCTTATAAAGTTTGTTTTCTATCAAGTCACGAAAATGAATCTTCTCCATGTAATGCACCCCTTTCAATTGTACAGTAAGCTAGCGTGTGGTGTTAGGTTCTTGATCTAGTCCCTCTGAAAATGAGTGAAGATCTGAGATCCCTG
The DNA here is from genome assembly GCA_037039925.1 of Doris montereyensis. NCBI lineage: Eukaryota > Metazoa > Mollusca > Gastropoda > Nudibranchia > Dorididae > Doris > Doris montereyensis. The sequence goes on along the minus strand of JAXRKP010000029.1, from coordinate 545,412 downwards.
TACTCGCTTTTTGCCCGTGTGAAAGTTCCTATGTCCCAAAATTTTGGAAATCCCTGTGTCATGTCTGTTTCTTTGTTAGACTATCTGTTTATCTTTCTGTCTGTCTGTCTGTCTCTCGCTCTGTCTGTCTCTCTGTCTCTCTGTCTCTCTGTCCTGTCTGTCTGTATGTCTCTGTCTGTCTGTCTCTCTCTCTCTCTCTCTCTCGCTCGCTCCTCTCCCTCCCTCCCTCCCTCCCTCCCTCTCTCTCTCTCTCTCTCTCTCTCTCTCTCTCTCTCTCTCTCTCTCTCTCTCTCTCTCTCTCACACACACACACACACACACTCAAACACACAAACA
>JAXRKP010000029.1:530076-540076 GCA_037039925.1 Doris montereyensis | reverse complement strand
ATATATATATATATATATATATATATAGGATGCTAAAAAAACATACACCAACATCAAAGACAATCTGAAATATAAAAAGAAAGAAGGAAACCCAATAAATTAGGGAACCAATTTACCTCATTAGCTGATAAGCTCTTGAAGAAAAAAGCTTCTCTTCAAAAGTACCCTCGTATTGCATCTACTTCTCGTTGAGGTTGATGGTGAACTAACAGGTGGCAACGTTTTTGCTCTCTCTCTCTCTCTCTCTCTCTCTCTCTCTCTCTCTCTCTCTCTCTCTCTCTCTCTCTCTCTCTCTCTCTCTCTCTCTCTCTCTCTCTCTCTCTCTCTCTCTCTCTCTCTCTCTCTCTCTCTCTCTCTCTCTCTCTCTCTCTCTCTCTCTCTCTCTCTCTCTCTCTCTCTCTCTCTCTCTCTCTCTCTCTCTCTCTCTCTCTCTCTCTCTCTCTCTCTCTCTCTCTCTCTCTCTCTCTGCATCTGTTCCTCTCGTCTCTGTCTCGGCCTCTGTCTGTCTGTCTGTCTGTCTCTCTGTATGAATGTATTTGTGTGTGTGCCCGTGTGTATTTGTGTGTGTGTGTTTTTTTGCACAGGTAACTCAATTTCTAAACAATGTGTAATCTTTGTTTATCTCAACTTGTTCCTGAATTTACAAACATCGCCATCTTTTGGCTTTACTGTGGCAGACATCGCTTAGACCTTTGAAAATAAATTTTAAGACTCGATTCCCTGCTATCCATAGACGTGCATCTCTTTTAGTGGAAGCAAAAAGTAAATAGGAGATGAATGTAAAAACCTCAAAATGGTTGAAAGTTTGATTCAGAAATCATGATGTGAAATGAAATGCACGAGATCAATAAAAAAATTAATGAAAAATTGTTAAATCCCCCTCCCTCCCCCTTGCGGGCTCTCTGCTTCCGTGTCTCACTCTGCGTGTCTTTGGCTGCCTAGAACAATTTTTTGTTTATTTGTCTGTCTGTCTGTCTGTCTGTCTGTCTGTCTGTCTGTCTGTCTGTCTGTCTCTCTCTCTCTCTCTCTCTCTCTCTCTCTCTCTCTCTCTCTCTCTCTCTCTCTCTCTCTCTCTCTCTCTCTCTCTCTCTCTCTCTCTCTCTCTCTCTCTCTCTCTCTCTCAGGGAAACAGCAGCTGACTGATAAAGTAGACTCCCGACTACCTGTTGACCTGACAGTTTTTTCTGACGCATTATTTCAAAAACACAACCGCTGTCCGTTCGTCTTGGGATAACTTTCAACATCTTCGTCCCCCCCTTCCCTTTTCATCCTTGTTTCGTTGATGCTTTCAAGTAACCGTCAGATGCCGCGTTCTTAATTAACTGCACCGTGCGAACGATCACACCTAATTAGGCAAAAAACGAAACCAACTCGCCTGGTTAATGTATTATCCCCCTTTCAAAGTGTATTGCATTATTTTATTCTTGTATTGCAAAAGCTCTGCCCTTCAGCATGTTTATCTTCTCGTAACAAGTCAGTGGTACGGCTGGTAAGGTGCTTGGCATTTGTGTAATTATACGTGGAACTTTTTAAACTAAAACCTTTTAGTGTTACTTGATTTAATGTATCGATTTCCGCTCATTGCAATAAAGTCTCCAGCAACCTCAGTATCAGTACTAACTCGATCGAATCATGGTCCTTGATATAATCCATACATGATACATCGGTTTCCGAGTTTACTGTAGTTGAAGATCGATAAACCCAGCGAGTAGTCTAGCGTTATTATAAAGATAAATCGTCACCCGCCATTGTCTCCGGACATGCAATATGTGTGTGTGTGTGTGTGTGTATATATATATATATATAGTATGAGTAGATCGATCTTTGTTCGCTAAAGTAAAGACTCTGTTGATAGGCCGCTAAGAGTAACCATATTTTGCATGTAGGTTTAAATCATCCCTAGATAGTTTTTGTTTGAGAAAAGTATTCTGCTAATAGTGACGTTGATAATGTAAACTTCATTGTTTCCCCGTCTTTGTGAGGTATCATTTCGGCTAGCCTGTGATACCAGGTTATCAAAACTTGCAATATTACCTTCACGTCTACTTGCGTAATCCGATCCAAAAATCGCACTTGGTAGCACCCTGGGTGCAATAGGCTTGGGTAAATATAATTCTGAGCTGATCGGTCTGTGTCCGTCAAAGGCTCTAATAGTAATACCAAAGGCACTGAGAGTAACCATCGTCTACGACATGTAGCTTCTAAATGAGTCAAATTATATGTTTTCATTTGGATAATGGTCTACCAGAGGGACGTTTAATTTTAAGAAAATGTTATTGGTTCCCTGCCTTTCAATAGAATTTTCATTCACCTAAGCCACCATTTTCAACCTTACAAAATGAATGAAGAGATACTAACTCTTAGGAGGTCTTGTGTGCATATGGTGCCCTTTACATAAGATATATATATATGAGGTCCGTGACAATTCCGTGAGCTCTTTACGGCTAACATGGAGATCGGCGTTGTACGCCAATATTGACAAAGTTGTGAACACACGAAACATGCCTCATAATCCTCCTCCTCCTCCTCATCCTCATCCTCATCATCATCATCTCATCATCATCATCATCATCATCATCATCATCACCCTCATCAACTCTTGAAATATGTCGTTGTTTTCTTCACTCTCTCTCTCTCGGTTGCCTCGAAACGGCGGCTATCTTGGTTCCCCCTCTCTCTCTCTCTCTCTTTCACCAAGTTCAATATATATAGGCTTTTTCATTTTTCAATAAATTTCTTTTCAAACTTGGCATACACCTTTTTTTTCTCTCTCTATCTCTCTTTTCTTACATCGGATTTTTGTTTCATTAGTAAGTTTTGATCTCTCTGAATTTTTGAAAATAGCATAAAGAACAACCAAAATATACTCTCTCTCTCTCTCTCTCTTCAATCTTTTCTCTCTTGTAATACATATCAAAAGCATCTGATCATTTCTCTGGTTTCTCCCACTCTCATCCATACCAACTTTCATGAAGATGTCTTGAGAAATAAAAAGTAGATAGGAAATAATGAAAAAAGGACATTTTGAGAAAATCGTATTTTTCTCTTATTACTTGACTTATACCCTTGTACCCCGGGTGGGGGATAGGTCGCCAATGAGGTCTCTCCACTTCACTCTGTCCTGCTTCTGATGATTTTCTAAAGGTGTGTCCAAGCCATCCCCATTTCCTTCTCTTAATTTGTACTTCTATCGGTTCTTGATGTGTCTTTTCCCAAAGTTCTTCGTTTGTAGTTTTATCAAACCATTTGATGTGTAGGATTTGTCTCAGGCATCTGTTAATAAATGTTTGAAGTCTTCTTGTGGATGTTTTAGTGGTGCGCCATGTTTCACAGGCATACAGAAGGACTGATTTTATGTTTGTGTTGAAAATACGGATTTTTGTTTTTAAGGATGCGGTCTGTGAATTCCAAAATGGTCTTAGGGTCCTAAATGCTGCTGTCGCCTTCCCAATTCTGGCGCTGATATCCTGGTCTGTCCCTCCTGTTTTGCTTACGACACTGCCCAAATATGTGAACTGGCCGACATCTTCTAATTCCATTCCATCAAGTGCGATGTTGTTATTATTCAAGTTATTAATTCTGAGAACTTTAGTTTTCCTTTTGTTTATATTCATTCCCAGTTTTTGCTGCTTCCTTGGCCATTCTGTTTGTTTTTTTCCTCGATATCATTATGTCGATGAGAGAGAAGTGCTACATCATCGGCAAAATCAATATCTTCCAGTTGATGAGTCAGAGACCATTGAATTCCTGTTCTGTGTCCTGTTGTTGTTTTTGACATGATCCAATCCATTGCTATCAAGAAAAGGAACGGTGATAATAGACATCCTTGCTTGACTCCAGTTAGTATATTGAAGGGTTCTGTGAGGGTTTTATTGTGAATGACTTGGCATGTTGAAGAATCATATGTTGACTGTAGTAAACTAACTATTTTGGATGGGATTCCATGATATTTGAGTAGTTTCCACATTGTTGTACGGTCTACACTATCAAATGCTTTTTCCATGTCGATGAAGTTAATATAAAGTGGGGAATTCCATTCGATTGATTGTTCAATTATAATACGTAAGGTGCATATGTGATCTGTGCATGAACGGTCATGTCTGAATCCTGCCTGTTCTTCTCTGAGACGTCTATCAATCTCCTTTTTCATCCTTTCTAATAAAATTCTATTGAAGACTTTTCCAGGTATGGATAAAAGGGTAATACCTCGCCAGTTCTTGCAGTCTCTAAGGTTTCCTTTTTTTTTGGTATTTTTACAATATAGCCATGTTTCCAGTCTTTTGGGACCTCTTCTGTTTCCCAGATCTTGTGATAAAGTTTATGGAGCATGTCTACGGTTGTTCCGCTGGCTGCCTTTAGTGCTTCAGGAGGTATACCATCTGGTCCCGGTGCTTTGTTATTTTTGAGTTTTGCTACAGCATTTTGGATCTCTTTTTGATGGTGGATCTGTATTGATTTCCAACACTGTCTCTGCTGGTGGGATGTCTTGAGGATCATTGGGTGCAGGACGGTTGAGGAGCTCTTCAAAGTATTCTCTCCATCTGTGTAGTTGATCTTTTGCGTTAGTTAATATTTTCCTTCTTTGTTTTGAACTGGTTGCTCAATAGTACGCCTTGTCCCAGCAAGTTTTCGTGTGATGTCGTACAGCTCTTTCATATTCTTTTGACCTGCTGCTGCTTCCGCTTGCTGTGCAAGTTCTTCTTGGTGTTTTTTTTCTTGTCCTGCTTCACGCTTTTTCTTACTTCTTTATGAGCCATATAATATTCTTCCTGTGTCTTAGCTTTTGATGCTCTCGTCTTGCTGTTGTTTACCTTTGATTTTAAGGTCCTTTCTGATTTTTATCTTTTGCATTGTTTCTAATGTTATCCAGTCCTTGTGTTGTCTTGTTTTCTTGCCCAGTATTTCATTGCAAGTGGTTTCCCAGGCTGTTTTTGTATGTTCCCATGCCTGTTCTACCGAAAAGTCCTCTTGGATAAGGTTTGCTAATGGTGCGTAATGGTTTTTCAGTTGTATTTGGAACACTTTCTTAGTCTGTGGGTCCTGTAATAGCTCAGTGTTGTATTTAAAGCCAGTTTTATCAAATTTCATTTTGTAGTTCTTTAACTTCAATCGAAAGGTCCCTACTAGTAAATGATGATCAGAGCCAACGTCTGCACCTCTCTTGTTTCGAACATCTAGCATGGATCTTCTAAACCTACTGCCAATGCAGATGTGATCAATTTGATTCTCGGTCTGATGATCTGGAGACACCCAGGTAACCTTGTGTACTCTTTTATGCGGGAAGATGCTTCCCCCAACCACAAGTCCATTGAACATGCAAAAGTCACTAAATAATTCTCCATTTTCATTTCTTACTCCCAAACCTTCTTTGCCTAAACAATGCTCTCTGCCAGTGTTGTCGCTTCCGATTTTAGCATTTAGGTCGCCCATCAGGATCAAGACATCTTTCTTTGCTTTTTGATTTATCACATCTTGCAACTGTTTATAAAATTCTTCTTTCTGTTCGTCCTCTGCTTCATTCGTTGGTGCATAACATTGGATCATCAAAATTTTACGGGATTTTGTGAAGAATCTGGCAGTGATTATTCTGGAGGATATGGCATTCCATTCTAACATCGATTTAGCTGCTGCTGGTGAAATCATTATACCAACTCCCTCAGTGTGGGAGGCACCTTCCTGTTGGTGTCCGGAGTAAATGAGAAGTTCTCCTGTGGTGAGGCGAAGTTGCCCTGCCTCAGTCCATCTTGTTTCACAAAGACCCAAAACTGCTAGGTTGTATGACCGCATTTCTGCGGCTATCTGAGCCGTCTTCCCCTGCTTCGAACATCGTTCGCACGTTCCACGTGCCCAGCTTTGTGTTTGTCCTGGGTGAGAGTAGAGCCATCGGCACGCCAGCTTCCTTTCGGCTTTCACTGGAACGCTTCATACTTAGTCCTAGTGGACTGCCTACCTTTCCCAAGACTTGGACTTGTTTTATGGGAAGGGTTGTTAGCCCTTCGCCAACCCCCATCCTGGAGGGCCAGGATTGAATTTGGAGATTCACTCCTAGACAGGTTGCCGTCCTGAGCTTACGAGTCCTGTCTACCCAATGTGTCCATATTAGTCTGTTTCGACAATGACGGAAACAGTCACGGAAAGACATCTGAGGTTCTGGTGGCCATCTGATGGAAGACAGACTAAGTAGTTCATGACGTTATTTTTGTGGGAGCCGTCCAAGACATGGAACGTAAAATAGCCACAAAACAGTCCCTCACATTGATTTATAGTCCAAATCGACTTTTTGAAATCAATTGAAGTTGTGAATGGGGACAGAAAGAATGGAGCGGCAAACACCAAAGTTGGGACCGTTGGGGGTGGGACAATAATGAGTGTTTAAGGATAATAACTTGCTGTTAAATAAGAATGGATCTGGAGATGTCAAAAACAATGGTGGGACATGTTATGGAGTTGTGGTGGAACAAACAATGGACCAGAAGAAACCATAGAATACACCGTTTGTATTATAATGAGAAACAATGTTTAGTGGGATCCAATCAAATCCTCCTATTAAAATCCAATGGAGTCTTACGACAGCTGAATGGTAATTTGTATTTTCCCATTTCTAACATTATTTTTTGAGCTCATGGACTTTCGTGCATCCAAGTTTGTGCCGATATTTTCTCTCTTGTCCATTTTCTTCTCACTTCCTTATTTGTTTTCAGTGCAAACCATGTTGTGGCGTAAGCTGTCATTTAGCTTTTCAAAACGATAAATCTCACCATTGAAGGAGTGCAACATCTCTTTTCTGTCAAAACGTTAGCAACACTCCATCAACACTAATACATTGTCTTTTTACGATCTTTGTTTGTTTGGTTTTGTCTAATTGGCAATTCGGATTGTGACCTTTCCAAACATCTTTACAGACTACATATAGCCATAATTCGTATAACACGATTTTGGTTTTGTGATCTGCACACAGGACACCTTTTATCGTTTATCTTGACACTATCTCATGTATTGGACCAGGGGAATGGGGGGTGTTTTTCTCCGTCTCTTGAAGGGTCTGTCTGTTTCAACTGACGACCTGGGGTGCCTTCTATCTCTTGCTCTCTTTTATGTCATTTCTCTCTCAACTGTTTCGTACCCCCTTTGTGCTTGATATATCTCCTAGTCACTAGTTTTGTGCCTAAGTGTAAAACTTGAACTCTTTTCTCTTCTGACTCTGGGATCTCTTCTCTCTCTCATCTTTCTCTCTCTCTCTGCTCTCTCTCTCTGTCTCTCTCTCTCTGTCTGTCTGCCTGTGTCTCTCTCTCTCTCTGTCTCACACTCTCTCTGTCTAAATCTGTTTCTAACCCCCCTGTCTCTGTCTCTTGACCCCTGTCTGTCTACCCACCACGGACAAAAAGTGTAAAAACTTGTGTGGTTTTGGGTAATAAGACTTATGTCTACTTCTGTCCATGCATTTGTGTGTATATCCCTAATGTAAGTCTTCTGTCAATGTTTTCCCTCGACTGACTTGGAGTAACCTCTCTCTCTCATCTTGGGACTGTCTCTGTGTCTCTGTCGTTCACATCCGGTTCTCTCTCTCTCTCTCTCTCTCTCTCTCTCTCTCTCTCTCTCTCTCTGTGTCTCTAAGCCGTCTGTCTCTCTCTCTCTCTATCTCTCTCTCTCTCTCTCTATCTATCTCTCTCTCTCTGTCTCTCCCTCTCTCTGTGTCTGTCTCTCTCTCTCTTCTGTCTCTTTCCTCTCTGTCTCTCTAAATCTCTTCTGTGGCTATCTCTCTCTGTCCCGTTAAAGATCCCTCTCTTGTTTCTGTCTGTCTGTCTGTCTGTCTCTCTCTCTCTCTCTCTCTCTCTCTCTGGTCTCAAGAACTGTCTTCTCTCTGGTAATATCAAATTAAATCTGTCTGTCTGTCTGTCTGTCTGTCTCTCTCTCAAAAAAACTCTCTCTCAAACAAAGATCTCTCTCTCTATCTCTCTCTCTCTCTCTCTCTCTCTCTCTCTCTCTCTCTCTCTCTCTCTCTCTCTCTCTCTCAAGAAAGACAGAACTCTCTCTCTCTCTCTCTCTCTCTCTCTCTCTCTCTCTCTCTCTCTCTCTCTCGAGGAATCTCTCTCTCTCTCCCCCTCTCTCACAGGCCCTCCATCCCCCCTCTCTCTCTCTCTCTAACTCTCTCTCTCTCTAAAGATATAAACACCGATACAAATCAAGTTCCAACAATAGAAGACCGATGAAAATAAGAATTGAGTTGATTAGATAAGTAACTGTAAACCATATATATGGACAGGCAGACAGACAGAGGCAGAGACAGACAGACAGACAGAGAGAGAGAGAGAGACAGATGAAGTACAGAGAAAGGGAGAGAGAAGGGAGGAGAGAAAGATAGAGAGGAGAGACAGACAGAGATATAGTGCTCAATCATTCCACTTTTGTCTACGCTCAAGACAAACGGTATTAATCTATTGCACGTATAGGATACAGAAATATAAACCTCACAGACAGATACACATAAATACACGACATAAACGTTTATCACACACACACAAACACACATTCGCACTCACTCATATACATGTACATTATATATATATATAATCAATATATATATATATATATACACACACAAGACATGCAGGTATAAATCCCTCTTACACACATACAACGTAATATACAATACAGGTATAAATCTCACACATGCACACACACACACACACACACACATACATATGCAAGACATACAGGTATAAATCTCACACACACTTTCACAAACACATACATATACAAGACATACAGGTATAAATCTCACACACACGAACACAAACACATACATATACAAGACATACAGGTATACATCTCACACACACGCACACAAACACATACATATACAAGACATACAGGTATAAATCTCACACACACGCACACAAGCACATACATATACAAAACATACAGTTATAGATCTCACAGACACGTGCACACACACATGCATATACAAGACTTACAGGTATAAATCTCACACACACACGTGCACACACACATGCATATACAAGACTTACAGGTATAAATCTCACACACATCACAAACACATACATATACAAGACATACAGGTATAAATCTCACACACACGCACACAAATATGCATATACAAGACTTACAGGTATAAATCTCCCACACATACATATACAAGACATACATGTATAAATCTCACACACACTCACACATACATTCATATACAAGACATACAAGTATAAATAACACACACAAGCACACACACATTCATATACAAGACATACAGGTAAAAATCACACACACAAGCACACACACCTTCCTATACAAGACATACAGGTATAAATCACACACGCACGCACACACACATGCATGTACAAGACATGCAGGTATAAATCACACATACAAGCACACACACATGCATATACAAGACATACAGGTATAAATCACACACACACTACACACACACATTCATATACAAGACATACATGTATAAATCACACATACAAGCACACACACACACATGCATATACAAGACATACAGGTATAAATCACACACACACGCACACACACACATTCATATACAAGACATACATGTATAAATCACACACACACACGCACACACACATACATATACAAGACATACAGGTATAGATCTCACACACGCGCACATACACATACATATACAAGACACGCATGTTTAAATCACACACACACACACACACACACATACATACACATACAAAACAAACAAGTATAGATCTCACACAAATACATACAAGACACACAGGTTTAATTCACACACACACACACAAGACATACATGTTTAAATCACATACACACACAAGGCATACACGTTTAAATCACACACACACACACACAGAGGCACACAAGACATACAGGTATAATTCACACACATACATACAGACACACAAGACATACAGGTATAATCCACACACATACATAAAAACACACAAGACATACAGGTATAATGCACACACATACATACAGACACACAAGA
>JAXRKP010000029.1:520076-522576 GCA_037039925.1 Doris montereyensis | reverse complement strand
CTTTCTTATCTAGGCAATGTGCAAGTCAAGACTCTTTCAATTAGACAATGTGTAAAGCCAAGACTCTTTCTTATCTAGACATTGTGCGTAAAGTCAAGATTCTTTCTTATCTAGACAATGTGCGTAAGTCAAGACTCTTTCTTAATTAGACAATGTGTGTAAAGTCAAGACTCTTTCTTATCTAGACATCAAGATTCTTTCTTATCTAGACAATGCGTGTAAAAGTCAAGACTCTTTCTTATCTAGACAATGGACAATGTGCTGTAAAGTTTGATTCTTCATCTAGACAATGTGCGCAGTCAAGACTCTTTCTTATCTAGACAATGTGCGTAAAGTCAAGACTCTTTCTTATCTAGACAATGTGCGTTAAGTCAAGACTCTTTCTTAATTAGACAATGTGTCCTAAAGTCAAGATACTTTCTTAATTAGACAATGTGTGTAAAGTCAAGATTCTTTCTTATCTAGACATTGTGTGTGTAAAGTCAAGATACTTTCTTAATTAGACAATGTGTGTAAAGTCGAGGACTCTTTCTTATTTAGACAATGTAGTGTAAAGTCAAGATTCTTTCTTATCTAGACATTGTGTGTAAAGTCAAGACTCTTTCTTATCTAGACAATGTGTGTAAAGTCAAGATTCTTTCTTATTTAGACAATGTGTGTAAAGTCAAGATTCTTTCTTATTTAGACATTGTGTGTAAAGTCAAGACTCTTTTTTCTTTAGACATTGTGTGTAAAGTCAAGACTCTTTCTTTTTTTAGACAATGTGTGTAAAGTCAAGATTCTTTCTTAATTAGACATTGTGTGTAAAGTCAAAGACTCTTTCTTATCTAGACATTGTGTGTAACGTTAAGATTCTTTCTTATCTAAGACATTGTGTAACGTTAAGATTCTTTCTTAATTAGACAATGTGCGTTAAGTCAAGACTTTTCTTATCTAGACATTGTGTGTAAAAAAAGTCAAGATACTTTCTTATCTAGACATTGTGTGTTAAGTCAAGACTCTTTCTTATCTAGACATTGTGTAAGTCACACTCTTTCTTATCTAGACAACGTATGTAAAAGTCAAGATTCTTTCTTATCTAGACAATGTGCATAAAGTCAAGACTCTTTCTTATTTAGACAATGTGTGTAAAGTCAAGATTCTTTCTTATCTAGACAATGTGCATAAAGTCAAGACTCTTTCTTATTTTAGACAATTGTAAAGTCAAAGATTCTTTCTATTTAGACAATGTGTGTCAAGACTCTTTCTTATCCTAGACAATGTGCGTAAAGTCAAGATTCTTTCTTATCTAGACAACGTGTGTAAAGTCAAAAATTCTTTCTTATTTAGACAATGTGCGTAAAATCAAGATCTTAGTTATCGTGCGTAAAGTCGCGAATATTTATTATCCAGACACTGTGCGTAAAATCGAGAATCTTTCTTATCCAGACATTGTGCGTAAAATCGAGAATCTTTCTTATCTAGACATTGATAGTTAAATTGAGAATCTTTCTTATCCAGACTTTGTCTGTCAAGTCGAAAATGTTTCTTATCTAGACACTGTACGTAATGTCGAAAATTATTTCTTATCAAGACTTAAAACGTAAATCGAGAATATTTCTTTATCTAGACTTTGTGCGTAAAATCGAAAAATATTCTTGTCCAGACTGCGTAATGTTTATTCTTGCCTAACAATTGCAAGAGTGATTACACTAGTCGGCAGGTGGTTGGTGATATTTCTAGTCAAGTGGTTGGCGACGTAAAATCGGAGAGTATTTTGTAGGTGGTTGGCGAAAATCGAAAAATATTCCTGGTAGGTGATTGTGAGTATTCTTGCAGTACCCCTGGTGGGTGATTGGCGAGTACCCCTGGTAGGTGCTTTGCGAGTACCCCTGGTAGGTGATTTGCGAGTACCCCTGGTAGGTGGTTGGCGAGTACCCCTGGTAGGTGATTGGCGAGTACCCCTGGTAGGTGGTTGGCGAGTACCCTGTTGGGTGCTTTGCGAGTACTCCTGGTAGGTGGTTGGCGAGTACCTGGTAGGTGGTTGGAGTACCCGTGCAGTACCCCTGGTAGGTGGTTGTACCACGCGAGTACCCTGGTAGGTGATTGACGAGTACCCCTGGTAGGTGGTTGGTGAGTACCCCTGGTAGGTGGTTGTGAGTACTCTGGTAGGTGGTTGGCGAGTACCCCTGGTAGGTGGTTGGCCCGTACCCTGGTGCAGGAGGTTTGCGAGTACCCTGGTAGTGGTTGGCGAGTACCCCTGGAGGTGGTTGGACGAGTACCCTGGTAGGTGATTTGGCGAGTACCCCTGGTAGGTGATTGGCGAGCACTCCTGGTGGTGGTGGCGAGTACCCCTGGTAGGTGATTGGCGAGTACCCTGGTAGGTGATTGGCGAGTACCCTGGGTAGGTGCTTTGCGAGTACTCCTGGTAGGTGGTTTGCGAGTACCCCGGTAGGTGCTTTGCGAGTACCCCTGTTGGTGGTTGAGTACCTGGTAGGTGATTGGCCAGGGCTGCCGGTAG
>JAXRKP010000029.1:512576-515076 GCA_037039925.1 Doris montereyensis | reverse complement strand
ATGGGAACGTATGAGAAAAAGGAAGGATTGAAGAAACGTTATAAGACTATTAAAGAAATAGATGAAGAGAGTTACTAACGATGATAATCTAGATGGTGAAAAATAAGAAAATGGTGAATTAGAAAAACAGCGAGTTATCTTAAGATAGCTACGGGCAACTAAACTGCTGTTTTCAAACACACATGAGCCCCCAATGAATTGTAGACTATCACAAGCAGATGGGCAGGTGATGTGTAATTGTTGCTGTGGTAACCGTGTGTTCTGGTCTAGAGACAGCATATTGCAGCTATGAAAAAAATAGTACTTCAGTAGTTTGCGCTACCTGCTTTCAAAATAAAATCTAGAATGACGTGCATTAAACATGCGTACAGTAAGTAGTAAAGGCTGAGACAGACTGGCATCTGTTTACAATTTAAAATTTCACAGAGCTTTGGCTATAAAAACCGTTGTTGCTGTTGTTGTTGTTGTTGTTGTTGTTGTCAATGTTGTTGTTGTTGTTGTGTTTGTTGTTGTTGCTTTTTGCTGAGGGTTTTGAAGTTCTACTCACGTCCACGCTGGAGAAATTCTTGTCGAAGGACACTCCTCATTCCGAACTTTGTTTCCCAAGCGAACGATTCGTTTGTCTTATTTTTGTTTAGGATGAGAACAAGGTGACCCATCTGAGATCTCTCCTTTCAATTTAACATCGTTTGCATTTGTCTGATGTGCTGGCTTATTCAATAAGATTATACACTTGTGCCACCGTCCTGTTTATTCTCAATATGTTTATTCTCGAGAGAGAAATAAGAGAGAGAGAGAGAGAAATTAGAGAGAAAGGAGAGAGAGAGAGAGAGAGAGAGAGAGAGAGAGAGAGAGAGAGAGAGAGAGAGAGAGAGAGAGAGAGAGAGAGAGAGAGATAGAGAGAGAGAGAGTTATGCACGCTTTAAATTAAGAGAGAAAGAGAGAGAGAGAGAGAGAGAGAGAGAGAGAGAGAGAGAGAGAGAGGAGAGACAGACAGACAGAGACAGAGAGAGAGAGAGAGAGAGAGAGAGAGAGAGGGGGAGAGATAGAGAGAGAGAGAGGGAGAGAGAGAGAGAGAGACAGACAGACAGACAGGAGAGACAGAGAGAGAGAGAGGCAGAGACAGACAGACAGAGACAGACAGACAGACAGACAGACAGAGAGAGAGACAGACAGCCAGAGAGAGAGAGGGAGAGAGAGACAGACAGACAGACAGACAGAGACACAGAGAGAGAGAGAGACAGACAGACAGACAGAGACAGACAGACAGACAGACAGAGATACAGAGAGAGAGAGACAGACAGACAGCCAGAGAGAGAGAGAGAGAGAGAGAGAGAGAGAGAGAGAGAGAGAGAGAGAGAGAGAGAGAGAGAGAGAGAGAGAGAGAGAGAGAGAGAGCAATGTTATGGCATCTCCAAAGCCCAAGCCCTGCATCATCCCATCATACATCAAACTTCTCTCAAAGGCCATTATTCCTGGGCTAGAGCCAACCTCCAAACATATCACCTTGTTACATCTGCTGAAACAAAATAAATGCGTAAAATCATTATCGTTCTCGATATCATCAACTTCATCATCATCATCATCATCATCATCATCGTCACCATTAGCATCATCATCATCGTGGGGGTTGGCAGGTGCTGCTGATAGATCCTACTTCTTTCATTTTACTCTTTCATCTTGCTGTTTCCTCTTAGTACACCCTTACACCATCGCACATGGTGTTCACTAGAGAAGTGATGCGAAGATGTAATATGCGACCCTGAAAATTTTTGATATGTAAAGCCTTTCGTGTGTTACGAAATTAAACGTAATTTCTATTGTTTGAGACTGCCATTTAGACATGGCTGTTACACTTAATCTCCCCAACCTACACCCTCACACACACACACACACACACACACACACACACATACGCAAACACAAAAGCTTCCATGAGTACTCACACAGACACACGCGCACACTCACTCCATAGAGACACACATTTCCCCTGGCTTTGTCTATCATAAAATTGTATTATAGATTTGCTCAAAAGAACGGTGGACTGCTCGTTGACAAGCTAATAAACCCAGAAAATAGCCTGTGTCTATGAGGTACGTCTATGAATGGACGGATGCAAAGAGATTGATATAAGCAAGCCAGAGAGGCAAAGATAGACAGAGAGGGAAGAGAGAGAGAGAGAGAGAGAGAGAGAGAGAGAGAGAGAGAGAGAGAGAGAGAGAGAGAGAGAGAGAGAGAGAGAGAGAGAGAGAGAGAGAGAGAGAGAGGCGGAGAGGTCTGAGGGAGGAGGCTGGAGAGAGAGAGACAGGGGGAGGGGGGAGACACAGGAGAGAGGAGAGAGATGACGAGCGAGGAGTTGAAGAGAGAGAGAGAGATGAGAGCAGAGGGAGAGGGAGGAGGAGAACAGAGAGACAGAGAGTTGCTACATTACTCTAGACATCTTGTAATATTCCATAAATTGATATTGTCATATCGCAACATGTTAAAGACAGACAGCTGT
>JAXRKP010000029.1:460000-505000 GCA_037039925.1 Doris montereyensis | reverse complement strand
AGGGTAATGATGATGAATATTCTGTAACTATAATGATAAAAGACAATATTTAAGTAATGATGATGCGAATGGAGACAGATTACAATGATTTCACAACATAGCACTGTTTTATGAACACAAAATGTATTCTGCTCTTTGCCTCTCATTTGAAGGGATTTTTGGGCTTATCTGGGGGGGGAGGGGGGGTCTTTTTAAGATAAGAATTGCAAAAGAATCAAATTAAAGTGTCTTTCAGGTGCATATTTTGTTTCTTAACTCATTTGCTCTCTCTTTCTGTTTCTCCCCTCTTTGTTGTATATAACAGAGAGCGAGCCATTCAACGGTGAAACCGCTGTAACTGAATCAGTGTCTGAAACTGTCCCTGAGGAAGCTCTATTTGAAGACGCAAAGGAAAGTTTCAAGCAGCTGAAGAAGAACCAAAAGAGGCTCCAAAACCAGCAGCTGCAGACGAGGAAGATTCCAAGGTTGAGGAGAAAGAGAAGTCAAAGCCGGAGGAAGTCCCTGAGCCTGACATTGTAGCAGAAGAAACCACTGAAGAAAAAAACTGTCAAGGATTTGATAAGGGAAGAGGAGGAAGTAACAAAGGACGAAATTAAAGTAGAAGAATTAGAAAAGAAGGAAAAAGCTGCTCCAGTAGAAGAGGAAGTGAAAAAGGAAAGTGCAGACCAAGAAGTTTCGCAGGAAGTAGAGAAGGAGGCTGCTTCAGACGGACATAAACCAGAAGATCGGGAAACCGTAACTGAAGAAAGAAAGGAGACAGCAGAGGAAATCAAGCCAGAGCCCACTGAGACAAAGGCTGCTGAAAGTGCAGAAAAGGAAATAATACAGGAGATTGTTGAAGCAGTAGAAGCTGCAGAGGAAGGCAAAGTATCAGAACTTGAAAAAACAGTAGAAGAGGAACTTATCCAGATTACTGAAAAGCCTCAGTCTCACGAGGAGGCAAAAGTAACTGAGGAAGAAGTCTCCGTGTCTGAAAGTGCATCATCTCCTGGTACAAAGCCAGAAGCGGCTGTTGATCTCGTAGAACCAGTCAAAGAAGAAACTGCTAAAACTGAAATATCACCTGAGACTGAAACCAGCAAAGTCAGTAAAGAAGAAGCTCCTGAAACCATCTTATCTCCAGAACCGGAGCCAAGTAAACCTGCTGACAAGGAGGTCAAACTTGAAGCTTCACCAGAGCCTGAACCCAAGAAACCTGCCGAAAAAGAGGTCAAGGTTGACACTGCACCGGAAGCTGAAATCAGTAAACCCGCTGAACCCGTTTTACCTAAACCTAGTAAGAAGGAGGAATCGGAGGCTGTAGTTTCAAAGACTGAGGTCAGAGAGACCCAAGAAGTTCCAGAGGAAGCCTCTTTAGCATCCCAGAGCGTTGAGGACAAAAAGTACGCACAACAGGAAGTATCCACTAGTGCCACTCTCAAGGAAGATCAAGAAGTCGTTGAAGCTAAGCCGGTTGAAACCAAAGCCGAGACAGCTGAAAAGCTAGAGAGAACAGAATCAAAGGTACGTATTGCTTCATGCAAATGTAGACTAGATAATTGAGAAATTTAATGGAAAGTTAATAACTCCTTTATATTATATTTATATTGATTTAAATGGCAAATTTTAAAAAGGTATAATAGTATTCACCTTAGTTACTAGATTCTGTCATATGCCTCAGCTTTAGGTTGTGCACATGTATCATAATGAAGAGGAATATGAAATACAAATGAAAGGCCTAATAGATAGAAAACGGGATAAGACAGATATTTTTCAGGTGCCCACTCTTCATCAGATTGAGGGTGGGCCACCTGAAAATTTCTCTGGCCTGTCCCGTTTTCTATCTATTAGGCCTTCCACCCCTCTTTCTTTCTCACACACACATGCACATGCATGCATACTGACACACATAAATACTCATACACACATTAAGAAGAACAGCAAAGCATTCTCCTTTCTTACTTCCTTACTCCTAAAGTAAGGAAAATACAAACAAATAAATTCAAAACAATCCAAACTAACACCAAAACAATAAAACAATTATCAAAACAACAGAAATTTTATGCCTTTGATAAAAAAATCATTTTAGATAGCATATCATATTGAAAGAAGTCCATGAAAGTTTTAACTATTGATGTTTATCGTTTTTTTGAATGACCACATCTCATTTTAAAAATTTGATCTTATTCACATTTTTTTTTTCTATTCAGAAAACAGAATCCGTACCTGAGGTTGAGCTCAAGGAAGAGAGGAAAGAGGTAAAGTTTGGAAAGGATTGCACTCCATCTGCACCCCAGGTTATTGAAAGTATGGACGACTGCGTCATTGAACTGGGTGACCTTGCCCGCTTTGACTGCCGAGTGTCGGCATATCCTGGATCCTGAAATCACATGGTCAGTAGTTCATTCAGCCAGGGTCTAAAATGTCAGATTTCTGTGTCTAATCGCTTGTGTAGATTTGTGTTTTTGTCGCTTTTTTTGTTGTTTTATGAATATATAAAAAGTAAATGTTTTTTAAGTATCATAATTTTGTTATTATTTAAGAGTTTAGTGGATGTGCAGAAATGTGATATTCTGTAAACATCATAGTTTTTTATGTTTTTTAGAGGATGTGCAAATAATATGTTCTATAAATGTCATAGTTTTTTTTTATTCATTAGGAGGGTGTGCAGAAATAAAATGTTCAGTAAATATCAGAAACATACTGGCTTTTTTGTGTTGTTTGCAAATTACGTTTCTTTTCTCTTGTCAGCCTTCTGTCTACATTTCTCTTTTCAATGCATTTTCATAAACTTTCTCTTCTTACTGCTCTGTATGAGTTACTGGCAGGCACTGCTGGTAGGTTCTTCTCCTTTCCTTTTCACTATTTCACTTTCACTTCTTTCATCACTCTATTTCCTCTTCTTAATTCACCCTGAGATCACTGTATATGGTGGATAGGGTAAATTTCAAGGTACTGCACTGCATTCAGCAAGCAGTCTAGGTGGGTGTGTCAAAGTTTTTAACAATTTTGTTATTTCCCACTTTCCATTTTGCTTAACTGGATCTTTTTCTTTACCTGTTGGGGCAGTTGGCAGGTGCTCCTGGTAGGTTCTACATCTTTCTGTTCACTCTTTCATACGCCTATCGTCTGGCTGTTTTCTTTTAATCAAACCCTCAGATTGCCACATAGGGTGGATAGGGTAAATTTTGATGAAACAAAGAATCACTTTTATGCAATCTCCAATGTTGGTCACATTTGCTATAACGTATGTTTATCTTTTCAAATTGTGATTTCAGGTTCAAAGACGGCCACAAGGTTGCTCCCAACGAGCACTATGAGCTACTGAACTTCCATGATGACATCTTCTCACTTCTCATCAAGAGTGTGGAGAGGACGGACAGCGGCAGGTACACATGTCTGGCCAAGAATGTCCACGGAGAGGCTAAGTCTGAGGCACTTCTCAATGTTCTGGGTAAGATGAGTGGCGGAGTTTGGGCTTAGGTATAAAGTTTACTTTTTTCATTGTTGTAATCATGAAAGAAAACTTATCTGGCTGGGAGAGAAAGGAGAGAGAGAGAGAGACAGACAGACAGACAGACAGACAGACAGACAGACAGACAGAGATAGAGAGACAAAGACACAGAGAGAGACAGACAAAGAGACAGAGAGAAAGAGACAGAGACAGACAGAGAAAGAGACAGAGACAGAGAAACAGACAGACAGACAGACAAAGAGGTAGAGATAAAGAGACAGAGAGAGAGAGAGTTATCAGTCAATTAATTATGGTATAAGCTTCCATTCATTACATGTTGCACCATTATAAAGGTTTTTAGTTTATTCAGTACACCATTTTAGTTTACTGTCCATAACAACATTTAAGTTCAGATTACAAACCCTTAAAATATGAAAAAGGGCAACACACAGACAAACTATAAAAGACCTTGAACTTTGCACTTTTTGCTGTGACAAAAAACATTTGCTGGCCATGTCAAGATTATGGGAAGGTTTTTCTCAGTGGAGTGTGAATTTAGACGTCATGGTCAATGCAACCAATGGCTGTTCTCAGAATAGTTGACTTTATCTGGGACTGTGCACATTTCAAATTATTTTAAAATTGAAAGTAAATAGCTTTTGTTCACTAGATAGTACAAGATAATGAACGAGAAGAAATGTCCTCTCCGCCAAACAAAACAGCCTTCTTTGTTAGAGTTATCGACCTTCTTGTAATTTATCATTTTTTACTTCCCTTCATCATAGCTTGTTTCGTATTTTATATTTATCAGATAGAATTTGTTTAATGTTTCTATTTGACTTAATGTATTTTGTATACTCTTTTGAATTTCCTAAACTCTTTAGCTATGAAAGAGAAATTACCGGACGCTCATGTGGCCCCGCTTTCTGCACCAAGTTTTACGATATAGAAGCAGTAGAGGGAGTTCCTGTCGAGTTTGTCTGTGTCATTGATGGACAGCCTGATCCTACTGTTACCTGGCTGCTTAACGGCAAAGAAGTTCAAAACAGCACCGAGCTCTTGATTCGCAGACAAGATGACACTGTTATGTTGGCTTTTAGGTAACGGCTTTGTTGTCAGTTTGTTTCGTATTTGAACGGCTTTGAACATTTTCATGACAATTAGACATATTAGTTTGGATTTAAAGCTCTTGTTAGTATAACAACGTAAAGTATATAATAGGGTTGGCCAACATGCTCAGTTGGTAGAACTTGTGACTACCACGAGGCGGCCGGAGTTTAAGCCTTGTAGGTTTTTTCCGGATTAACTCACAGTTAACAGAGTATCAGCAAACGCCCTGCGGAGACATTGACCATCATCGCCTTCTACATAACATCCCTGTTCTTGGTTGCTATGGGTTGTTAGTAAGAGCTGTTGGTAGATCCTATTTCTTTCCTTTCACTCTTTCTCTTACCTTTTTATCTTACCTTTCCTCTTAAGTCACCCGGACATCACCGTACATGGTCGAAGGGGAAAAGTTCAATGAAACAAATCTTGGTTGTTTTTTATCCATGTTGAGACGCCGCCGAGGATGTAAGTTCTATGTCGACCTAAACTTCTTTCACATTCATCTCTCCTGTAGTTGGGCAAAGTTCTAGGCCAGCTCTTCTCTAATTCTAACTGAATATGGCACTTATAATATTTTAGTATTATAATGATCTGGGCAGTGGACATGTAAGTACCTGTACGGGGAGTAGATGATCCCGCCCTCCACGAGTCTCCTGTTGCCTTGCAGGCAGGTCTTGGCTGACCAAAGGCTAAGGGAGTCAACCCTTGCAGGCCGGTCTTGACTGAAAGAAAATAACAACCTGCTGCCTTGCAGGCTGGTCTTGAATGACTAAAGGCTATGGGAGTTAACCCTGACAGAAAATAACAAGGCCTGGTAGGGGGCCTCAAGGTAGCAGCCCCACCATCTACCTAGGGTATAGTGGGCTAATCCCCTGCTTATCCAAAACAACCTGATTCAAAGTAATATATACAATGATATACCCGGCTTGAACTTTCAAAGGCGACTGGGAAAAGAACACAGACTGTGATTTTTGGAACATGAATGTTAGGGCAATTAAACTTTCACGGAAGGAAACAGAAAATGTCAGGACAGGGCAGCCTGAGAAAGATCATTTCAGGCATCTAAAACCCATATACCAAAAGGTAGAATGGGAACTGATAAAGAAAGAAAGAAAGTATAATAATGATAACAAAAATATAGTCACATGACTAAAAACAATTTCAGGTAAAAAAATACCTGAATACAAAGCTGACTTACTTGACAGACTTAATTTCCATGGGTAGTCTCCTGCCCTTTGGTGTCGATGATTCTCCTTCTAGTTGACCTCCACTCATAGCTGTCTCTTGTTCTTGTAACGATATTGTATAGACTTGTTTTGTCCAGGCTGTGGTTTTGTCAATCCAAATTCTCTTTGGCCTTTCTTTTCTATTCTTGCCTTCAACAATGCCGGTCAATGTTAATAATACCAAAATTGAAATTCCCCCTCCAGATCTGCTCAACTTGAACATTCAGGGAAATAATTTGCAAACTGAAGAATGACTCTGGAGAAGTCATGTGCAAGGCACGTCTCAGCGTTAGAGAGGACGTAACCAAAGGGGGTGACCGCCCTCTCTTCCTTGAACGACCATCGGACACCGAGGTGAATGAAGGTGGGGAAGTGACGTTTGAATGCGTCATCTCAGGGGTTCCTGATCCTGAAATCTCATGGTCTTTCAACGGAAGGGAACTGCATGTAAGTAAAGTATCAACACCATATTTGTATTTATTTCTCTCCATTAAAATATATGTATATGTCTCTTCATAGATCATCCTTTTACCACACTTGTTTGTTCTTTATAATAAGTTGAGTATAGGTTTGTGGGCAGTGCTAGTAGGTCCTACTTCTTTCTTTGCACCCTTTTACTTATCTTTTATCTTGCTTTTTTCTTTTTATTCACCCTGAAATCACTGCATATGATGGACGGTGTAACTTATCAATAAAGCAAACTGTTTTCATAATAACAGTTTAACTCATATTTGGGGTCTTACTGTCAGCTTGTCTGATATTTTACATAAATGTTTATGCACCTTCTCTATTCCTTGATTTAGTTGGAGATAGTTTTTTTTCCCAGAGAGAATGCTGCATCTGCTGTTCTGGGAAACTATACCGTATACTAATGATTCTGAAAATATGTGTATAAAATAATTATATAATAAAACTAGATCTATGTGTGATTCATCCGATTTCAATTGTTGATATAAACCAGCCAAGGTTTTCGTTTTTATTTCTCTAGAGATTGGTGTGAGCGGTTAATAGTTGCATTTGCTAGGTTCTACTTCTTTCCTTTTATTCTGTACATAATTTCTTATATCTTTTTGTGTATATCTTATTCACCTTGAAATCACCACCACATAGAGTGGATAAATTTCAGGGTAAAAATTGTAGAGTTACTAAGTCTGATATGCTGGTTAGTTTCTCCTGATCATTCAATCAACTGGATAATAAGCCAGCCATTTTCACCATGTTTTCTCGTTCATCACACTTTTAGGAGTCGAGACGTAGAACAATTCGCCGCAAGGCTGGACAAAAATACTCACTCACCCTGCGTGAAATTATCCCAGAGAATGCTGGCGTCTACACATGCAAGGCTGTGAACAGAGCAGGTGATGCTTCCTGTGCTGTAGAGCTGTCAGTCAAGGAAATGCCTACAGAGTCGTTCTTGAAAGGAAGAACTTATGAGTAAGTGGCACCTTAAGCTGATGTGAGCAATTGCAGTTTTTAGTTTGAATCAAAGTGTCCTGTTATACAGTTAGAACAATATAATAATAATAATAAAAACAATGCCAAAGAAGCCTGTGACAGACTAGCGTCCTGTCCAGGAGATAGTTGTTATCACCTGTTCCGCTTCACGCTATAGAAACCAAAATAAGCTCTGGTTCTATGGGCTTGAAGGAACTAAAGAAACATTCCAAGGACGATACAATAGCTCAAAACTGGAAAGATTAACATAATTGACATCTGTTTCTTCTTCTTCTTTGTTGTATATTTCTATTTGTCTTAGAACTGGGCACATTCCACTAAATTAACATCTTAATAGATTACAGCCTTGACATTCTCTGGCATGCAAGCTTTGTTCCTCTTCTTATGAAACACTCACCCACAATATCCGAATGGAATGTCAGAAAGTAAAAAGGACATAAGGCTGTTTTATCCATTTAGAGAAAACAACCTCTGATATGTAGAAGTAGTTCAATAAGAAAGGACAAATATACATTCCTTACATGATGCTGGGCTGAAGGGTCAATACCTAAGAGTCTCTGGATTGATAACAATTACAAAAACTAGTTTAAATGATAGTGCATACTGTACATACTCTACCTTTTAGAGTATCTTTTTCATTACATCCTTGGTTTTGATTCTCTGGTGAGGATGTAGTACATCTCAAATTATTTCCTCATATGATGTTGTGACAGTAGTCAAGCACTGTGGTTACTTTGCTGTGGTGCAAATAGATCTGGTATTATCCAATTCATGACATGTTAACATCTGAGACATTTGTACTTATTGTTAATTTTCATCATAGCTTGTGAATACCATTTATAGAAACTGACAAGCTTTTCTTTTTGTTATACTTTTATTGTTTTTAATTTTTGAATTGCAAATCGCATAAAAATTACTACAGTTCCTACTATGCACGCTATGTGATGAAATGAGAGAAAAAAAAAGTGTTTTGTTTTCATGAAAACAAAATGAATTAATTCTTCCCAGGAACAAAGCAGGCTATGACTCTGCCAAATTTGCCTTCCCGCCATCATTCACACGGCGCATTCAGGATGTGAAAGTCCTTCCTGGACGCATGGCCAGATTTGAGTGTATGGTCATCGGAGTGCCGGAACCAGAGGTGGAATGGTGAGATAAATTTAAAGGCTAAGATTAGATTACTCAATGGCAGTGAAATTGTCATTGAGCTTGATATTGGTTATTAAACACATTTACATAACCAACATTCTGCATTGTTATATATGTGTGATGTCGGTGGCCGAGCGGTCGGACTCCCGGATAGGATCATGAGGTCCCACGTTTAAATCCTGACAAAGCTAGGTCCTGACATTGTGTTCCTTGGAAAGACGCTTAACACACTTTTTCCCTAATCTACCCAGGTGCAAATGGGTACATGCACTAGCTTCGGAGTAAAAACCTGTGTCAGATTAACGTCCTGGCCAGGAGGTGATATCACTCTCCGTTTCGGCTTCACGCTATTGAAACCAGGATAAGCTCCGGCTCTACGGGTTGTAACAGGCTTGAAGGAAATTAACTTTTACTGTATTGATATATATAAACCTATTGTCATATTGTAGCCACTCACATTATGCTTCCAATATATTGAATTTGAAATTCTTACTGATTTTCATCTGTTTGACCATTTGTTGGTTTTGTAGTCCTGCAAAGCTTTTCTCTGTTATTTATTGTCACTTAATTAAGTAAAGATATGGATATTGAATTTTCAAAGCAAGAAAGAATCAAGATGTGTGCCATTTATATTCTTTATATTTGTTTTAGTTTCAAAGTAACAAAGAATTAAAGTGTATGCATATATATGTTCTTAATATTTGTTTTAGTTTCAGAGTAACAAAGAATAAAGGTGTATGCATATATTTATTCTTTGTATTTGCTTCAAAGGCAAAAGATGGCTTCCCCTTGAAATGGGGACCAAAGTACAAAGTTGGGAAAGAAGGTCACACTTCCATTTTGGTTGTAGAGGCATGTGACACCATTGATGAAGGCACCTACACTTGCACTCTTTTCAACGACGCTGGAAAGGCAAGCTGCTCTGCCAGATTGAGAGTTCAAGGTTTGAGACATTTCTAAGTTGGGGGTTTTTTTTCATGAGAATTGTGAAATTTTGCTACATGTTTTTATCTTATTCTAATTTCAACTCCTACATTGAAAGCACATAGTCACATTTAAAAAGTCTTGTCATAAATTTATCTTAAGCTTCTAATTTGATTTTCAATGAAAAATGTCTGTTATGTCAAATTGAAATTCAGTAGTAACAATCAGAAAGTAAAGCATTGATGAAGAAATGGGGTGCAAATTAGCCATTAACTGATGAATTTTGTAGAATTTCAGCTGAAATATGTCAATTTTCTAGCTGATTCTGAAGTTATTAAAATCACAGATTGATTTTGTGTTGAAGTAGATGATTTGATTTTTAATGAAATTTTTATTTCCTTTCTTTCATTGTGAGCCTCATTTGTATTCGTTATACCAAATGTCAGCTAACTTTTCTCTTTGTCAGATGAAAGAACACGCCAGTCTTTGCCCGGTTCACGTCTCCAGGTCGCGGATACGACGCCTTCAGGGATTCTCCTTCTTTATCTCCCAGAAAGTCTATCTCAAGATCTATGGCACCTGAAGGTATAAAAACTTACAGCTTTTCAAAGCAGACAGGAACATAAAGCCACAGGGAATGTATTTTCCCCATTTTGTAAAACTATGTAAATGAATTTTATTTTTATATTTATGGGATGATAAAGATTTCAAGAGATTTCAATCAAAAAGGGAAAATGAAAAATCTGTGGCTTTTTTTACTACTGCTTCACCCTTCCTCCCTTGTTTTTGTACTGGTTATTTCATTTCTTTTTTAAAATCAGTATATGGTTTTGTTCATGGAAAACACTATTGTTTGATACAATGAAAGTCTACTATCTGTAGATGAATAATCTAACTTACACCGGTAATTGGAAACAAAAATCTGTTGAGTTACATTTTTTGCTCTTTAAAGAATTTTTGTTTGGAGATTCTTGATTTACACAACTGGATTTTTTAATTCAATCAAGATTGTTTATAAAGAGTTGCTTTATCTGCCATAAACTCAAAGTTATATTTCCTGAGAAGAGAATGCACAATAGTTTATATTGTATTTCTCCAATATTCATATTCAAGGAGCATGGCAAAAAAAGAGGACTACAAAATGATAAAAAGAAAAATGTTTTGAAGTTCCTATGATATATTATATAAACAGTTTTAGAAGACCAAAATTAATCAAAATATTGTCAGGTTGACTATTTTTCTTTTCTTTTTCTCATTTAAAAATTTGTTTATGGAGAGCTTTGTAATTCTTTGTTGGGGGATTGGAGTGGTTCTTGATTGGCTTTTGTTCTTTTGATTTTTAAATAGACATCAAACTACTTCATCCTGATTGTAATGATAGTAAAATATGATCTTTGCCATTTTCTGCCAATTCTACAGACAAGATCCCATCCATGCCCATTGACAAGCCAACTCTGCTGGAAGTGAAACCCAACGCGGCCAAACTGTCCTGATGCCCGCCCCACCTCCATGCTCCCAGACAACGCCCAGAAGATCACCTATGTGGTTGAGGCCAGAGAACATCCTGGCAAGCGCTGGGTGCGGCTAGACGGCAACATTGACGCCACCACTCACCACGCTCTACGGCCTGAAGCCTGACAAGGAATACAGCTTTAGAGTCAAGGCAGAGAATCGCTACGGAGTTAGCGAGGCCACATTGCCTTGTGCTCTCTTGCTGAGAGAAGGTAATGATACATTATTCTATCAGCAGACAATATGTTCTCTGAAAACATTGGATCATCATCATCCGTAGCTTATTCGTGGTCAGATGTTGCTTCCTTTCTTTTTCGGAAAAGTTCATGATCTGTTGCCATTCGTCCAGCCTCTGTTGTTGTTTTGGAACCAGCCATCTATATATTTTTTCCGTTCCCACCTTCTAGTTGGTCTTTCCCTCCCTTTTCCCCTTTTGCCTTCAATTCTTGTTTTAGAATATGTTCTTCAAGAGTCTGATGACACTCGATACGTCTCATCGTTATTACAGAGAATGAATTTTTTACATAAGTACGATGATGTCCATCAGATCATTTCATAACAATGTCATCAGTTAGTTTTGATGAAATACAATACAAGAAATATGAAGACTTTATCCCCCGTATATGTTTGAACTTCAAACTCCATGTATTAATACATCCATCCATCTATGATAACCTTTAAGTAAGCCATACACAACTTCAGAGAAACAGCAGTGTAGACATCGCATGTTCAATTTTCCTAGAAATGAAAATAAGCTCCTACACCCTTTATCTACAGTCAATGACAGTGTTGTAGAGTAAAGTCAGCTATGTGCTACCCCCTTAAACGGTCAATGCGTCATATCACAGAAATTTGCAAAGTTAGCATATTTATTTTCGTATTGCAAGAATCTCCGCTTTTAACGCGTCGGCAGAGAAAGTTCTACAAAGCCATTACACAGTAATGACCCTCTCGTGTTAGTGTTTTATAGCGAACTACAGTCTGTTGATGTGTTTATTGTTCTATTCAATGCGCTATGTGCCTCGATTGAGGTGCGATAAGGTCGGTTGAATGCGATGTAATGAGCGGCTGACGTTTTTTCATAATTTTTTTGTATATAATATATTATGACTGCCAGATCTACATTTCCTTTCTTAATTGATGAAATGATCTTCAACTTGAGCTGTGTGTGTTTACAAAGCAAACCAAGTGGTGACAAGACATACACTTTTGTGTACAAATAAGAATATAAAAAGAAATTATATCAAATCAATTTGATACACAAAATTGTTGAGATAACATGAATTGAACAGTGAACTTCACATGAATGGTGTAGAATTAATGCCATGATAAAACTTTCACTTTTGAAATAAAGGATGAAAGTAAGCTATGTAACAATACATCAATAAATCCAAAGTCATCTGTGCAAAGGGTTTTTATATTACACTAAAATCTCGCCGCCCCCTCACCCCCTCCCCCTTCCTCCCTCCTCCTCCCTCCTCCTCCTTCCCCTCTTCCCCAATTAAGTGGCAAGAATTAGCTTCACATCAGTGTCATAATCCAGATAATACATTTAGATGTTTTTAGACTTTGGAACATAACAGACCGGGCAATCCTGTATAACTATGATATAATACTACGAAAGCCTTTTCACGCAGTAGGTCTGCATTGTCTCGTCAGTGATCGTTTTTTGGCGGTATAACGAGGTTTGAGTTTCCTGCTCAGACAAAAATATGCCATTTTGTCAATGCTGCTTTGGAATATGGCTTTCACTCCAACAATCCCAGAGATCACATTTTATCTATCGTCATTTCTCTTCTTTTCCACATCTTTTACATTTACTCATATTAGTCACATCATCCTCCATCACACAATCATTACCATCACTCTCCAAAACCTTTCCAACGTCACCATCATATATTCTCAAGCTCCTTCAACATCTTCTCCACCTTTTCTCTAGCTCTGCCTTCTTTCTCTCCAGTTCTTCTTTCCTTTTTTCATTCTTTCTCTCTTTCATTGTTTTTATTCTTTCTTTTCTTCTCTTTTAATTTATGCTCAGGAATTCTGATTCTCTCTCTCTCTCTCTCTCTCTCTCTCTCTCTCTTCTCTCTCTCTCTCTCTCTCTCTCTCTCTCTCTCTCTCTCTCTCTCTCTCTCTCTCTCTCTCTCTCTCTCTCTCTCTCTCTCTCTCTCTCTCTCTCTCTCTCCCTCCTCCCTCCCTCCCTCCCTCCCTCCCTCCCTCCCTCCCTCCCTCTCTCCCTCCCTCCCTCCCTCTCTCTCTCTCTCTCTCTCTCTCCCTCCTCCCTCCCTCCCTCCCTCCCTCCCTCCTCCCTCCTTCCCTCCATGTAGGCCTAGATAAAACAGGAATATGTCATAAATTTTCTAAGATAAAAAAACAAATGTGCTTATTGATACTTACAAATAACACTTATCGTATTCAAACAACAAAGAGTAGCCCATCAGTTCACTCGCTATACCAAACGTACCGCATTACCCGATACTTTCAACTATCGTCGGTTCGATGCGATATCTCCTTTAATAGACAAATTAGCATGTCTAGGCACACTCTTTACGTTCTAGAATACATCTTATAATGTTATAGCTACATTTTAATCACCAAAACAAGGCAAAACAAGAACTTATGTATGTCAGTAGTCTTTCTTACCGAAACAGGTAAAAACACTATGGGAAATACTTACCGATCGATAACTCAACACAGCACGTATTGCATCGAATCCAGAAAACGAAACAAAGGGAAGCGAGGAGTGTGCCACGCTTACATTTCTGTTGTCATTCGAGGCTGCTGGCTTTTGGAGGGGAGATCCTGTGTGCGAAGAAGTAGTGCATCAACCGACAACGCACACGACCGACTTTACTCTAGATAATTTCAATCATGCATTTGGTTTCATGCTCAAAGAATATTTTGAACAAAAGGTCATTGATATAAAATGATGAAATAAGTAGTCTACAATAGTGATAATCTTTGTGGCTCCTTTGTGTTTTATAGTTTTCATTAGTCATTTCTTTATGTTTTCCAGTACCAAAGGAGCATGATTTCATGCCTAAGGAGTCACAAATTCAAGTAGGCCAGTTCTGCCAAGAAGTCGGCCTTACATCTCAGATATTGGAAAGGAGACTGTTCAAGTTGGCTGGAAACCAGCGGAGATTCCATACAGGAGAGCTACATCAGTGCCCCTGTGTCATACAGAGTTGAAGCTCAGAAGCTTCCCAGTGAAGAATGGGTATGTGTTTTATGGTTGCATACAAAGATCCAAGACTGAATAGGTTATTTATTTGATCCACAAAAGTTACAACAATTTTTTCTAACCATCCACTTTTGTTGTATTAAGTACAATTTTTTTTTTTTATGTTGTAGATCCGTGCATGAACCTGGTAATAAACCTACAAAAGTCAAATCTTTTCCCCCTATATTTTGCCTCATAGTATTTACAAGAGCCAATCATGTGGGTCGATTTAAAGAAAACCTTTTGTTTTAACTTTTTATTTAAATGAGAATGTATGTGAGAGGCATTACTTGAAAGCAGTTTCCCAAGCTTTGATTCTTCGTTGTTCATCAGCTTCATACATTAAATTCCAGAATTATCTTAGATTTTGAAAAAAGAAAAGGAAGCAAAAATATATCATCAGATTCTTTAAAGACTTGAGTTGTCTTTTCCCAGGTGCCACTGGCCAGCCGTATCAGGAAGCCAAGTTTGTATCTGTCAGACTTGGAGCCAAACAGAGACTACAATATCCGAGTCAGAGCCCAAACGCCCTATGGCATCAGCCAGCCCACGGAGCCATTGTGGATCCCAAGAGCGAAAGGTAGGATAGGAAGTCGACATTGCATCTTCAACAATTTGTCAGCTCTGATTGATGTTGTTATAAATACACATGAATTCATTTTGAGAAAAAATAAGGCTCTAAAATTCTCAGCCAGAGAGTGACTGTAATCAAGAGAACGCATTATCTGTTTAAAGAAAAGTGAGAAAAGAAAGTTGTTAAAACTAGGAGTAAAATCTTTCTTTTCATTTGATCCTTGTTCCGTGGATAAACCCTTTCCCACTTTTTCCTCCATAGACGTTAATTTAATGTTGTTACTTTTTTTTAAAATGAATATTTGTAAATAAATCTTGCTGTCCATGTTTCTATGTCAGCATTTCACTGGAGTGCCCGTGTCACGCCCCCAACATTGTGGAAATTGACGACGACACGGCCCTGGCCTGGCTTGGAACCGAGTGGACATCCCCGCCTTTGACCGCACTGATGACCCTCTCATGTACATGATTGAGATGCAGGAGCCCCCATCTTACAGGTATGTGCTTCATTTGTCATCCAACAGTCACAGTTGGGTTGTTGCTACATAAGCATAAATACGGAGACTTGAATTATGTGAAGCCATTGTGATCATAAGTGCCCATCAGTCTTGTAAAAAAAACACACAAAAAAAACAGTACAATTTGTTTCTACTGAATATGCCATCAAAGACTTGATGAATTTTCCTCTCTTTCACTTTGTTAAGGTGGAGAGAATTGGCACGCCGTGTCCCAAGCAACTTTTTCATCGTCCGTGATCTGGAGCAAGGCCAAGACTATAGATTCCGTGTCAGAGCTGAATCCCGTGAGGGTCTGCTTAGTGAACCGAGTCCTGCCACTTCTATTTTTAGAACATTGGGTAAGCTGACATTACACCTTATTCCTATCAATGTAAAATACCTGCAATTGTGTTTTATATTTACAGCTTAAAATATAATCAAGTGTCCATCATCTTTAGTCCCTCAATTTTATGCAATTTGAATAACGTAAAGGATATACACTACAGGAAATACCCAACCCAAATGAATCAATTGCAATGGATACCTTTAGAAGAACGTAGAACGTAGAGCAAAAAAATGAAATAAAGATTTTCTTCAAGGCTATAAATCGTCATTTATTTCATTAGATCAGCTTAAACTTAATACAAGAACAACCGAATTAGGCTTTCAAACATACATGGCTTCATCTTCAAACATTGATTGTCATTTTATCCTAGTACAGTAAGGCTGTGGAATGGACTGCCAACAGGAATCAAACTCAGCAATAGCACTGATCTGAAGTCTTTAAAAAGAATTAAACATATCACTTTAAAACCAAATTTGGATTCACATTTTTGGGTTGAATTAAAATATGCGTGCTGACAGTAATACTCAAAATTTGAGCTGGTCAGTTACTATGAAGAAGGAGAAGAAAAACAATTTTTCTCTCTTTATGTTAAAAATTTCCTGAACTAATTATGATAAACATATTTTAAAATAGATTCATTTTCTCACATATCTGATTACGGTCTTTTGGGGTTTTTTTACATCTTGTATCATTTTTCTCTGTTTCAACTGCAGACCCATTTTCTGTATTTTACTTTTGCATCAGTCTAAATTTCCATGTACTTCAATGTTTCATCCATTCTTGCATCAAAGTTTACTTTCCATAATATTATATGTGATCCTTGGTTAAATATCACCATCATCATCATTGCCTTTTCACCCTTTGCAAAAGTCTGACTTCAATTGGCATCCATAGCAGCTCTAGGGGATATGTTAACGTCGTCCAAAAATGTAACTAACTATGTTCCGTGCATCAACTGCTACTGCATCTATTTCTCCTCCCGCTATCTGGTTACGTTACCTACACATTCCACACCTTAGACGGCCGTATTCTGGAGCCTTCTTCCACTGTGTAGCTGGCACCAGTGGTAGGCCTACTGATGATAGTGATATGTTGTAATAGATGTCCATCCATTATGTTTAATCTAGTCTTATCTCTTTCAATCGTAGACAGTTGGCGGGCACTACTGGTAGGTGCTACTTCTTTCTTTCCTTCTTTCACTTATCTTTCACCTCGCTGTTTCCTCTTAAATCACCCGGAAATCATTGCAATTGTGGACGGGTAAATATCAATGAAACAAACAAAAATCTCTTTCAATCATTCTTTATCAAGAGAATTAGCATGCATTATGGTGAATGATACAAATTTTGATTTGAACTTACCTTTCATGCTGCATAGGAAATCTAAAATACCCAGGGTCTGGTCTTGTTTGACGACAATTGCTGCAATTAATTGCGGAACACCATTGAGACGTTGAAGAGCGTTTAGCCCGTGGCGCCATTTTGATCCAACATAAAGGTGTTGGCAAGGGTTGAACTAATTACACATTTCGCAGCGAATTTCATGTCTTGGTAGTTATTATGGTCTTTGGTACTTCTCTGAGGTTTTCTGAGGGTGTGTTCTATCCATCTCCATCTCCGCTGTCCTATTTCTTCTGCTATTGGTTTCTGTGCTGTTTTTCCCAAAGTGTTTCAATTTGAATTTTATCTAACCATTGAATCCGTTGTACTTTCCTAAGGCAAATGTTGACAAAGATCTGAAGTTTTCTGCTCCAGGTCTTAGAGGGGCTCTAGGTCTCACACCCATATAACAATACCGATTTAACATTGGAGTTAAAAAGTATAATCTTTGTTTTAGTGGTGATGGTGTGATCTGCCCCCCCCCCCCACACCCCCGATTTCTTTTGCTTTTGAGTTTGGCTGTTTGCTTTTAGTATATGTATGAGTAACTGTCAAAATACAGTCATCCTATATCATTGAAAAGTTTGTAGCGTCCTTGGTTGCCATAGAAACCGCCATCTTAGTTAAAATTGAAAACTGAACTCTTTGAGAAATCCTTCTTAGTATAAGACCTTACAATGATTTGAAGATCTTTTTTGAAATTAATATAACATGCTGTTAAGTTTTATACATGATTTCTTATATTGCACTTTTAATTGTCGATGTTAATGTTTATTTTTTCATTTATTTATTTTTAATTCACAATTTTTTTATTTTGTACTTTCAATTGTCGATGAATGAGCTTGGATGTGTAAAACTTTTCATCATTTTTATTATGAATCATGTTAAGTGGCACTGAGCATTTCAAATGGATATTGGCGTTATACAAATGCCTTATTTTATTATTATTATTATTATTATTATTATTATTATTATTATTATTATTATTATTATTATTATTATCTTGGATTTTGACCCAATTTTCAAAATCTATCTCCTCCCTTAGTTATGAATAAAATCACTCAAAACCTGTGCAAATCGTCTTTTCCATTCAATATCTAAAGAGTGAAATCGTTTTGGGGAATTTTTTGGATAGGTTTTTTTTTAATGAATTTTTTTCCATAAGGTAGCCCTATCAACACTGTCAAATGCCTCTTCATAATCACAAAGTTTATTATCAATGATGAATTCCATTCAACACAATGTTCAATGATAATTCTTAAGGTTGCAATCTGGTCTGTACAAAAGCGTTTTTTCCAGAAGCCTGCGTGCTGGTCTCATAGGAGTTCATCTGTGGCATCCTTGATCCTTTCTAATAAAACTCTGTTAAAAACCTTACTTGGGATGGAGAGGAGAGTTATTCCTCTGTAATTATTGCAGTTGCTAAGATCACCTTTCTTTGGAAGTTTTACCAAATGTCCTTCTTGCTGAATATACACAATTTTAGCTCATTTTCCATCCTCCATTTTTTCTCACTTGACTGCATTTCAAGTTTTGATTACGCCCTCCACCCCACCCCACCCCATCCCACATTTATATTTCAATTTTGATCACGAAACTCATTCGACTTGTTTTCCCTGGTCTATCTGTTCTCATTCTGCTGCATTTAAAACTGATTCTCCTCGATTTAAACTTAAATTGCAATCGGCTCCACTGATTTTGACCCATTTTCCAACACTCCAGCCTTGACCCACGCCCCTGTTGACAAGCTGGAGATTGAAGAATACGATCCTGAGCTGGAATCTGTCAGACTTCAGTGGAGAAAAGTTCAAGTGCCACCATTCGCTGATTCCGAGGACCCGTTGCTGTATATGATTGAGTAAGTCAAAGCAATAGTAGCATTTTTTGTGTGCATATATTGCATCATATGGTCATCCAATGGCAATCTCAACAATATTTTTACTGTCTTTAACTTTGATGATGAAGGAAATGTCCCCTATTCGAGTCATCGTAATTTATTTCAAAATATTGGACTTATCGAAGTTCGATTCTTGCCATTTCTTAGATTATTTTCTTCCCAGCTGAGTCCAGTATCAACTTACACCTGATTTAAATGGAGAAGTATGTATTTACCGTGTCTTTCATGAGGAATACAATGCCACTGCTAGGATTCAAACCCCTGGACTTCAGTAGCCTAATCACTAATTTTCCAGCAACATCCGTAGGGAGATGAATGATGTGAAAATGGTCAGTTTTCACTTTTGTGAAGATACAGATTATAGATCCTTCTTTACTCTTCTTATCTTTACATGAATAGAATACTTTTGTTATAGCAATTAAATTTTTTAATTACATTTTAAGATATTAGAAGAGACATCTAAAAAAAGATTTGATTTTTCTTCATTGCGTGAAAAGGTACGAAAACCCACAGTTGGAAGGATGGCGTCCACTGGTAAGCGGTGTGCCAACTACCAGGTATCGGTGCCAGACCTCGGCCCTTCAGATGACTATAGGTTCAGGGTTCGGGCCCTTACACCCTATGGAGCCAGTCCTCCTCTCATCCCATTGGCCTTTACAGAAAAACCAGTAAGTAGGACATTTTAATAATAATAATAATAATAATAATAATAATAATAATAATAATAATAATAATAATAATAATAATAATAATAATAATAATGATAATAATAATAATAATAAAAATAATAATAACAATTATAATTATAATATAATAATTATAATAATAATAATAATAATAATAATAATAATAATAATAATAATAATAATAATAATAATAATAATAATGATACTATTAATACTAATAATACTAATCATACTACTACTAGTAATAATAATAATAATGATAATAATAATAATAATAATAATAATAATGATAATAATAATGATACTATTAATACTACTACTACTACTACTACTACTACTACTACTACTACTACTACTACTACTACTACTACTACTACTACTACTACTACTACTACTACTACTACTACTACTACTACTACTACTAATAATAATAATAATAATAATAATAATGATAATAATGGTGGGCAATAAGAATAGGTAGAGTATGGCTACCTTTTTGAAGAAAAACACATACACGCAGACCAAAGGAGTATGGCTACCTTTTTGTGAAGAAAACACATATACAGACCAAAGGAGTATGGCTACATTTTTTAATAAAACACATACATGCAGACCAAAGGAGTATGGCTACACTTTTTAAGAAAACACATATATACAGACTAAAGGAGTATGGCTACCTTTTTTGGAAAAAAAACACATACATACAGACCAAAGGAGTATGGCTACCTTTTTTAAGAAAACACATATACAGACCAAAAGAGTATGGCTACCTTTTTAAAGAAAACACATACATACAGACCAAAGGAATATGGCTACCTTTTTGAAGAAAGCGCATACATACAGACCAAAGGAGTATGGCTACCTTTTGAAGAAAACATATATACAGACCAAAGGAGTATGGCTACCTTTTTGAAGAAAACGCATATACAGACCAAAGGAGTATGGCTACCTTTTTTTAAGAAAACACATACATACAGACCAAAGGAGTATGGTTACATTTTTGAAGAAAGCACATACATACAGACCAAAGGAATATGGCTACCTTTTTGAAGAAAGCACATATATACAGACTAAAGGAGTATGGCTACCTTTTTGAAGAAAACACATATACAGACCAAAAGAGTATGGCTACCTTTTTAAAGAAAACACATACATACAGATCAAAGGAATATGGCTATCTTTTTAAAGAAAACACATACATACAGACCAAAGGAATATGGCTACCTTTTGAAAAAAGCACATACATACAGACCAAAGGAATATGGCTACCTTTTTGAAGAAAGCACATATATACAGACTAAAGGAGTATGGCTACCTTTTTTAAGAAAACACATATACAGACCAAAAGAGTATGGCTACCTTTTTAAAGAAAACACATACATACAGATGAAAGGAATATGGCTACCTTTTTGAAGAAAACACATACATATAGTCCAAAGGAATATGGCTACCTTTTTGAAGAAAACACATACATATAGCCCAAAGGAATATGGCTACCTTTTTGAAGAAAACACATACATACAGAGCAAAGGAGTATAGCTACCTTTTTTAAGAAAACACATATACAAACCAAAAGTTTACGGTAAGGTTTTTAAAAAAAAAAAAAGATTTTCTTAAATGCATGGTAATGAAAGAACTTTTTTTCAAAATGACTTATAGCAACATAATCCAATATTTGACATATGTGTGTCTTCGTCAGAACAGTGGCAGTATAATAATTAAGGTTGATATTCACATTACAAGTAAACATTGTACTTAATATGATTTCTGAACTGATATAATGTTTTCTAGGTGGACATTATCATAATTTGATTATAAACGTTGACACAAGATAGAAACTTTTACCAATGTCAGCTGTAAATCCAAACTGGTGGAAGGTCTTCAGTGTTTTCTTCAGCCACTGTTTGTATTTTACATTCTTAGACACATTTAGAAGGCTTCACCGTCAGAATGCATGAAAAATATAAAGTATTTGATTTTCAAGCTGCTTCTTCATGGATCTCCCTCTTGTCTTTCCTTTTTCTTCTTTGTAGGTCCCATGAGACCATTGGCGCAGGATCTTAGAATCAGTGAAATGCAGCCTGAGGGTGTCAGGTAATTGTTTTCACATTCTTTTCACTATTCTTCTTCTGTTTTATACGTTTATTATTATTATCATATATTCACCCATGTCCCCCATAAGTGCTGATCTCCTCCTTGTCTCCTTTTTCTTTCTTTTTGTTACATTTAAGTTTGCTCTCCTTCCTATCTCCATGTGTGGGGGTGGTGGCTGGTTGACCCTACTTCTTTTCTTTCATCTTTCACCCATCTTCCATCTTGCTGTTTCCTCTCGATTTACTCTGAGATCACCAAGTACGGTGCATGGGGGAAATTTTAATGATCAAACAAACAAAACCTATCTCCATGTATATGTCTTTCTGTGTGTCTGTCTGTCTTATGCAACCCCACTCACACTCCTTCCCTCTCTTTTTCTCTTTCTTTGATTATCTACCTGTCTATTTCTCAGCACTTCTCTGCCTATCTTGTCTGTCTGTCTGTCGTCTGTCTGTCTGTCTGTCTGTCTGTCTGTCGTCTGTCTGTCTGTCTGTCTGTCTGTCTGTCTCTCTCTCTCTCTCTCTCTCTCTCTCTCTCTCTCTCTCTCTCTCTCTCTCTCTCTCTCTCTCTCTCTCTCTCTCTCCCTCTCCTCTCTCTCTCTCTCTCTCTCTCTCTCTCTCTCTCTCTCTCTCTCTCTCTCTCTCTCTCCCTCCCTCTCTCTCTCTCTCTCTCTCTCTCTCTCTCTCTCTCTCTCTCTCTCTCTCTCTCTCTCTCTCTCTCTCTCTCTCTCTCTCTCTCTCTCTCTCTCTCTCTCTCTCTCTTTCTCTCTCCATCCCCTCCCTTCCTCTTTACCATTTCCTTCGTTCCATTTGTTAAGGGCTGTCAACCTGTATTGCTATAATAATGTATAACTGTCTCTTTCTGTCCTACCCTCATCTACCCCAGACTTTCTTGGAGATCGACATCAGTTCCTCCCACAAAGGCCTCGGAGCCATTATCCTATCAAATTGAGGCCATGGAATACCCCAAAAGAGAGTGGCACCCTCTAGCTTCCAATATCCGAGACACAGACTACCGCCTGTCAGGACTCAAGCCTTCTTCGGACTATTCGTTCAGAGTGCGAGCTCAGACACCGTCTGGTCTTCTTGAAGCAACGCCCCCTGTGACTCTCACCTCTCTACCTGGTAAGTGGCTACCAGTTTTTCTTATATTTTCTTCCCTCCTCATCATTACATCTATCTGAGTGTCTGCTTGTCTGCTTGTGAGTGTGTGTGTGTATGTGTATGTGACCCTTTCTCACTAACTTTCTCTATCTCTGCCTGTCTGTCTAACTGTCTGTCTGTCTCTATCTCTCTCTCTAAGTCTGGCTCTGTCTGTCTGTCTGTCTGTCTCTCCCTCTCATTCCTCTCTCCCTCTGTGTGTGTCTCGTGTGAGTGAGTCCCTTTCTGTCTATCTCTCTCTCTCTCTCTGTCTGTCTGTCTGTCTGTCTGTCTCAGACTCTCTCTCTCTGTCTCTCTCTGTCTCTGTCTCTCTCTCTCTCTCCCTCTCTCTCTCTCTCTCTCTCTCTCTCTCTCTCTCTCTCTCTCTTCTCTCTCTCTCTCTCTCTCTCTCTCTCTCTCCCTCCCTCTCTTTCTCTCTCTCTCTCTCTCTCTCTCTCTCTCTCTCTCTCTCTCTCTCTCTCTCTCTCTCTCTCTCTCTCTCTCTCTCTCTCTCTCTTTCCATTCTTCTCTCTCTCTGAATTCTCTTTCCATTCCTTTCATTCTGAATTCATCATTTTCTTTATCGCCAAGGTTTGAACCAAAAAACATGAAAATTGATTTAAATTTCTCAGATCTTAATTGTCTTTGTTTCTTATGAATGGCTTACAAATCGTTTACAACGGTGCTGGCAAATAAAGATATAGTACTAGTTATCTTTCTCCTTCATGTTTGATGTGTTAGATTTATTTCTTTTAAGAAGATCAGCTTATCTCTATGCCTCTCTTAGAAATCAATTTGAATTATTAGATGCAAAATGCTGGTGGTTCCAAAGATATTGTTTTGTGCCTTCTGTGGTTGACTCCAAGTGTTGTATATACCCATTTGCAGATACAGCGGGACCTCTCTAATCGGGAAGTCTCGGTGGATTGTAAAAATTGTCCTCATTTGACGGGTTTCTCGATTTCCCGGGGACCTAGGGATTTTGATTTAGCCTCAGCAGTTTGAGAGTTTGAGGTACCTAAGCCCTTCTGTGAGTGGTAAAATGCAGAATTAAACGAACAAGTGGCCACAGGACTAGTTGATTTAAACGAAGATGGCATTCATCAAAGATGTCACTCACACTCACAATTGATATTCGTGGACGGTAGATAAGACACGTAATCAAGAAGGCATGGTGGGGGGGGGGGGGGGGGCATTAAATCTCTTTTCGTGTCCACCTTTGCAATTGACGGATGAGGCAGGCAATAAAAGACTATGACAGTCCACAACTTTCTAAACGCTGGCCCGTGTCAACACCGCCCTATATTGTTAGGTGGACGTGCAAAGTCTGACTCAACGCCTGCTTTCACACCTTCTTAATGGATGTCTGGTGTGTCTGGTTTATGGTCGTCGCGAACTGGCACTTCATGAGATTGTGTACACATCATGCAATGTATAACATGTGTAGCAATATTGCAGATGTAATAATTGATGTTTTGCTAACACGGAAACCAAATTGGAATAAAATTTGAATGTTGGAATAAATAAATATGGGGAAATGATGATGATAATCAATGCAAGCCCGTGAAAATTGTCCTGATTAACCAGGGGGACCTTTCTCATTTACAGAAGTAAGTTATCTAGAAACAATTTTGTTCCCTGGAAATTTTTCCCCATTGACCAGGTTTCCCGATTCCCCAGGTTCCCGATTTGAGAGGTTCCACTGTGGATGTACATAAAATGATTTTTTATAATGCTTTTGTTGTCAGCTGTTTTGTTTTGGGTTTTTCTTATTGTTTTGTATTTGTTTGTTGTTATTTTATTTTTTTAAAGATAACCTACAAGAGGCTTTCATATTGTAGTTAGTTTTTTTGTAGTCTGAAGTCGATGTCATTAACATTTGTCAAGTTAGCTTCCTACTTCAGTGTGTGAATTTAATCCTGCATGACCGTTTTTTTTTAGTGATTTTTTCACAATGTATACATTGATATATAATCAAGTTGTTAGGTTATGTCACTTCCCTTCACTGCAAGGCTTCTTCAAGCTGGTGTTTTATTGCGAAAGTACTTCAAGTGTCTCATTATCAACAGACAGCGAATTACTTCAAAGTAGCATGCATGTTAAATTTTAAAGACTACTATGAACAATTTACGCAAAAGCAGACTTCTTGTCTGTAGAAAAACTAGTCATGATATTGCTTTTTAGAACCCTTCCATTAATCTACTTTGCTTTGTGTTAGTTGTCATAGTTAGTTTTGCCTGTATCTCTAATAGCTACATTCATGCACACCATCCATCACATTTAGTTTTGTCTGTACCCCTAAGGCTGTAAACACAATGACTTCACTGATTGCCTGAATAGGCATTACAATCAGAGTGCTTCCTATTTGAGTGAGACCCACTTGATGATCAATGACTCCATATCTAAAAATGTAGGCACTGTGTGTGTTGTAGTTCTAAATGGAAAATTACAACAACAAAAATGTTCTTCAAAATTAAGCTCAAGATTGGGAATCATTCTGATCTCACCAGGGGTAATTTATGTTGCAAAACTCAAATATGAAGTCAAAAATAGCATTTAAGCAAAATTTTGCACCAAATGTTTTGGGATTGCAACATCCTCTCTGCTATTTTTAGATCTTGTGATGCTGAGTGGATGTGGTGGATGAAAAACAAAAATGATTTTAGCGCTTTTCTTGACTTTAAAAAATGGTCATGAGGTGGCCATGTTAGTGACAGGGGTTGGACTGGGGCCACTCGGATGTCAACTGGAGATTATACAGATCTCCCGCTATTCTGAAAGTTGAAAGTTAGTTCCTAGTAAACGAATGAGGGGAAAATAAAGCCGTTGTGTTTGCAACCTAATAGCCAGATCCGTTCCCACCATCCAATCACGTTGACCTTTGTATCCTCTTCCATGAGGCAAGTATCGCAATCTCACGTCCCTCATTAGAAATGCATGAAGACGTTAATCTCTTATGTTCATTGTCCAAAGTATTGTTATGTAATGTGATAGTAACTCTCTGCTTTTCATTGTTAAACATTTGTTTATTATGCCATTGTATAATATTAAGTGAAGAAATTGCACAAAAAATAACTATTGCTTTAAAATTCACAGCTTGTGCTTAATAATGGCTTCTCTTCATTTTCAGGACACACTAAAAAGAGATTTGCCTGACTAGGCCTTGATTGTATGTTGTAACGATAGATTGTGTAACCTCCTTGTGGTCGTGACTTGCCGTTCTTATTTCTCTTTCATTCTCTTACGTTAACTGTACTTACTGACACTGAAAATATTTCTCCTTTTGGCCGTGCATGATGGGAAAAGATGCTTTGGATTTTGAACTTGAGAATAACCCCCTACAAGTCTTTTGTGCTCTGGCTGAGAAAAAGAAAGATTCTTTTTT
This sequence comes from Doris montereyensis, assembly GCA_037039925.1. Classification (NCBI taxonomy): domain Eukaryota; kingdom Metazoa; phylum Mollusca; class Gastropoda; order Nudibranchia; family Dorididae; genus Doris; species Doris montereyensis. Next base: position 478,975 of record JAXRKP010000029.1, on the reverse strand, counting down.
CTTTTTAAGAAAAGAAAGTTCTGGAACTGTGATTTGTGTTGAAATGAAAACATTAATATCCGAAATTACTGAGCAGAGTATTGCTACAAAATAAAACAAATGTCAGAGCAAGAAACAAATGTTTTTAATGAATTGAAATTAGATATATAACAAAAAAGTCAGGAGTTACAACTAAAAAAAAAAAAGACAAAGGAACATTCACGCTAAGCAGTAAAAAGAAGTAAGCAATCAGAAATGATAAACGAACAAACCTTTCATTGCCACTAAAACAGACATGCAACAAAGAGATAAAGTAATCGTACTCAACACAATGATAAAGAATATGAGCAGACAAATAGAAACATGAATAAATAAGTAAGTAAGCAAGTCAGCAAGTAAATAGACAAGTAAATAAATAAATAGATAGATAGATAAATAAATAAAAAAGTAAATTAAAAAATAAATACATGGAAGAAGGAATAGATAAATGAATGGATAAATAGATCAATAGAAAATTGAATAAGTGAACAAATAAATACATAAATAAATATATGAATAGATAAATAATAAATAAATAAATAATAAATAAATAAATAAGTAAACAAATAAACAATGAATGAAAGAATAAATAAGCAGATGAGTAGATAAATAGATCAATGAATAGATAAAGCATCACTGCAACAGATTCCTGATGAATAGGCAATATTGAATGTCACAGGTAGCTTATACATTGTTCATAGTAAAGGAAACTTGACACCAATAAGTTGTACTACCTGATTTCAGTAGAAATGTATTCATCTCTATAAACATAATGTCATGATGATTGTAATTCATTATTATTATTATTAGAAGAAAGACATACTATAGCTATGATTTTTTCCCCCATTTTTGTATCAATAACATACTTACTGACACTTCTTATGTTTCTTTAAAAAAACGTGCTTGACAAATGGTTGTGATTGTTTTGTTATAATTTACTGATTGTAAATCAAGAGTTTTCATTGTATGCCTAATATAAATAACTTGTTTTGTTTCTACGCTGACTGTTGTTGAATCAACTTACAAGCCTTGAATCACCATGCATTTTGCATCTATGAATCTTTGAGATTTAAACAGTTAAAGTGGTAGCGAGAGAGAGACTGGGAGGGATAAAACATTATTATTATTTACTGTGATTGTTATAATTATTATTCTTATGATTATTACTGTTTCATATTTATTTCCTTGAATTTCTTGTCATTTGCAGTAAATACCATGTTTTATATAAAATTAAATAAATTGATATTTGATATAAGAGATTTGACATTTCCTATACATTAATTATACTTTGGAGTGAGCTGTTAATCAAAGTATTGGTGTTTGGTGTGTTTTGCTGTATCTTTCACTAGGTCTGTGACCTTTTTCTTGAGATTACCTCTTTACTCAATCATCATCATTGAAGGGTTAATTTCAAGTATGTGTATGCTGTTTGGAATCTTATCATCTATCCAAAAGCCAGAATCTCATTAGAGAAATAATCATTTTCCACCTCAACTTGTTGTACCTTTTTGCTGTTGTTAATGACTTCTGATAATAGTTCATTTAGACCTTGTCTTTTCCACGTATTTATAGACAGTTTTTGCACCGCATCCTCTTGAAATTTGGTCTTCTTTTTAGTCGTTTAGGTATGTATTGAGTGAGTGTCAACTTGAAGGGAGAAAAGGTGTTAAAGTTTTGTCATTCTTTATTTGTCTGTTGTCTTTTAAAAGACTCGGAAGATATCTACATCCTTTCAAGAAAATAAGCATTGCTTCCTTCCTTTTTTTGTCTTATTCTTAATTAGCTGTTTGATACAATCTTTGAATCGATTCTATTTTTTTGTATCTCGAATATAATCTGAAGTTACCAATCTTTATCTCTTTTAATCTCATTATTCTGTGATTAGAACTTGAACATATGAAATTGTGTTCACCATCATATTCAATGCCAAGAATTAAACCTATTCGTTTTAAGAATAGATTAGATGAATAATAAATCTGCATAACATTTTTTTTGCTGAAAATTTCTTCCTCCTGTTGATGACATAATGTTTGAAAAAATTTCACTCTTTGGATATTAATCCCGGCATTTCTCTTCCCTGCCTTTTCAAAGCCACAAAAAATGATCTTCCACATAAAGCCCACTCCATTTGGTTAAAAAAAATGTAGGAAAACAGTTCATAAAGAAGGAACATGTTTTGCACGATTTAAAAGGAGAAAAAAAAGAGAAGAGAAGGAAAACAAGGAAGGAAACTTTTTTTATTTATTTTTTATTTTGATGAGCATTTGAAGATAACCACTATTGAAGAATTGAGGCATAAGGATATCAAATTTTAGGGATAAGGAAATGGTACAGTTTATTTAGAGGTCGGGAAAATTCAATCTTACCCTTCAGAGGAAATTTGATGTGTTGTAAAAGCAAATTTACATTTATTTGTTGTTCAATTGTTATTATATACAAGTGGTAAATTATTTTGTCTTGGGAGTCCCTGTTTGAATGCTTTTTCCTCCCAACTGAAAACTTTCTTGTGGTAATGTTGGACTTTTCACTTTAACAGACAAACTTATAAAGCTTTAAGCACAATAGAATCATCTCAAAATTGGCTTTGTGGCTTTGAAATGATGGAATGTCAGTAATTTGTATGACTTTTGAAAGCTATCTTGTTATGTTCTCTTGTGATCTTTGATTAAAAGTTTTATCCCTGTGTACTGATCAGTTACTGTATGAGGTTAGGCCATTTTCTATTTACACTTTTATGTTTTCATGAGAAAAGAAAAGAGTTTGTAATATAGAAGTCTGAATTTACGTTTTATTTTATCTTTTCTTACAGATTTAAGAATAGTTTGTTTTGATCAATGTGACCAATTTTGCTCTAATGAATCTGATTGTGACTGTTAATTTATAAACGTCCTTCCAGATAAGAAATATAGATTATTTTCTTTTGTCTATGTTTTAAAGGTAAATGAATTCCTTTCTTGAAATTTATGGTTTGGCTTTTCAATTATTATTCTCACTAGTGAGGCCTCGTCTCCAGTCTAATGACGTGACAATGTCAGAACTGGGCAGTGATTCTGTAAGACTTCAGTGGAAACCAGCTGAACTCCCTATTATTCAAGACACACAACTCCAATCCACTACACTGTGGAATATCAGGTAAGTCATTACTGACCTTTCATACTTACCATTATTTTTATCTTCTTTTTTTTTATATCATAATGTTATAAAAAAGATCCTTTGATATTAGATATAAGCCACAATGGCCTTTCAGGAAATTTCCGTTTTCTTAAATTATCCACTCTAAGATACAAATACTGGGGTCATATTTTTCATCTAACCTATGGTTTGCAAAATTGCTTCCTGTTCCCTTACTTTTTTCTATATCTTTTTTCATTTTGTTAAGGAGAGTCCAAGCCGTGAATGGGTTGTTGCCAAACGTCGCATCCCAGACACCACCTACACAGTTTTAGGGCTGAAAAGTGATCGCAACTATCATTTCCGTGTGCGCCCTGAAACTGATGACGGTCCTGGAGAGTTCAGCCTCCCAGTGAAGACTTACCGACGACCTGGTAATAATTTTGTTTTGTGTTCAGTGTCATTTTGTTGAAGCTGCGATTATTTTTCATAGCATTTTCTAATGATGTTACCTGCCTTCATTCTAGTCAAATCTTTTAGAAAATTAAATGTTCTGTAATGTAAAATATACAAAGAATGCTAAACCATGATATGTTATTTTTGCTTTTAAGAAAATATATTGGTTTATACACATAGAGTAAATGGATTTTGTCAAATTTAACAGAAAATTAAATTCTCTGTAAAGTAATCTTTGCACAGAGTGCTTAACCGTGATCTGTTGTTTTTGCTCACAAAAAAATGCATTGCTTTATCCCCATAGAGTAAATGGATTTTATTCTGTTTATTTTTCACTCGTTGCCGTCATCCATACACTTTTCCCATCGTTGTCTCTTCAGCCCCTGTTCTACCTCAACGGGAACCCCGTTTAACCAATGTCACGCCATCGTCTGCCACCCTTACCTGGCAACCTGCCTCCTGGCCTCGGGAATCCCAACCAGACCCATCGTCTACCGCATTGAAGCTCGTGGAACCCCCAAGAGCTCAGTGGTACGAGGTTGCAGGACGAGTCCCTTCATCCTCGTACGACCTTCAGTTCCTCCACCCAGACCAAGATTACATGTTCAGAGTGGTCGCCGATTACGACAGCATTCTTAGTGACCCAACCATGGCTGTTTTTTTGCCCCACAGAGCTGGTAAGAATTTACTTTTTCAATGTGGGAAGTTGAAAGTTTAAAAAAATAATATATAAATGGTTCCATTTTACCCTTTCTATAAACCCTTTAAGTTATTGTGTTACTCTTTGTTCTTCATTATTGTTTTAGTATACAAGACGAGGATGTGATGTAGGTTTATGAATAATTGATCTAACTTTTTGCAATGTACATAAATTGAAGGGGTTATTTCAATAGTGTGCCTAAGTCACAATTATTCATTGAGAGAAAAATGACAAAAACCATAGACTTTGACACTGTTGGCTTTGGAAATTCCAAGTTTCAAACGGCTGTAAACATGATGTATTTTCATCATATCATTTTCAGGAAGCATCATTTCCCTTTATTTCTTAAGATTATGTCTCTGTCACGTTTTTCACGAAAATGGACATAAGCACACTATTGAAATGATCCCTTCAATTTATTAATTTAGAGGCAGGAATGACGTTATTGGCAGTAATTGATTTATTACTTATTTTGATTTTTAATATGATGTTTTATTGCAAAAGAAACTGATATCGATGTAGACATTTTAGATTGATTGGACATGTTAAGAGCATGATTAATGTGTAAACCTCGTATTATGGTCCTTTTTTCATTCCAGGACCACCCAAGATGCCAAGAGAGGCACCGTACGTGTCTAATGTACAACCCGAGTCCCTCATTTTGTCATGGAGATCCGTAGGAGCTTCCTAGTCGTATCACCGACTACTCTCCTGTCTCCTACAGAGTGGAGGTGTGTATCAGTACTCTGCAGCAATAGATAAAGCTTTAGACGGAAATTACAAGCCATTTCTAGGCTAGGCATATTGACAGATCAAACAAGCTAATTTTAGGCTAAGCATATTGACAGATCAAACAAGCCATTTCTAGGCTAGGCAGATCAAACAAGCCAGTTTTAGGCTAGGCATATTGACAGATCAAACAAGCCATTTCAAGGCTAGGCATGTTAACAGGATCAAACAAGCCATAGGCATATTGACAGATCAAACAAGCCATTTCTAGGTTAGGCATATTGACAGATCAAAAAGCCATTTCTAGGTTAGGCATATTGACAGATCAAACAAGTCATTTCTGGACTAGGCATATTGACAGATAGTCATTTCTGGACTATATTGACAGATCAAACATGTCATTTCTGGACTAGGCATATTGACAAATCAAACAGTCATCTGGACTAGGCATATTGACAGATCAAACAAGTCATTTCTGGACTAGGTATATTGACAGATCAAACATGTCATTTCTGGACTAGGTATATTGACAGATCAAACATGTCATTTCTGGACTAGGTATATTGACAGATCAAACAAGTCATTTCTGGACTAGGTATATTGACAGATCAAACAAGTCATTTCTCATTTGAGAGATGTCATTTCTGGACTAGGTATATTGACAGATCAAACAAGTCATTTCTGGACTAGGTATATTGACAGATCAAACAAGTCATTTCTGGACTAGGTATATTGACAGATCAAACAAGTCATTTCTGGACTAGGTATATTGACAGATCAAACAAGTCATTTCTGGACTAGGTGTATTGACAGATCAAACAAGCCATTTCTAGGCTTTCATGTATATTGACAGATCAAACAAGCCATTTCTAAGTTAGGCATATTGACAACCTGACTGAAGACTCTATAGTTGAAAGGTTAAAACAAAAAAATTTTCAACATTGAAGAAGACAATATAAATGTGGGTTAAGTCAAGATTTGAAGTGCCTAGAAAATTTCATGTCGCAAGCTGAAGACTCTGTAGTTGAAAGGAAAACACTTGAGAAAGCAAATGAAGTGGTCATATTTAAAAAGCACTATTTTTCTTGGTGATATTTAACCATTTAATGTATGTTTGGAGATTGCCCTTGGCCCCAAACTCAGAAGTATCAACAGGTCAAACTTACTAACATCAAACTAAGTAGTGAAAATGTAACAATTAATAGTAAATAGAGGTACAGTTGATGCTCAAATGATATGATTAAATACTCCAGCATTGATATCTTTTTAACATAAAAGCAAAAATGAAAACCTCAAAAACTCATGTAGCTAATTTAAGGGATCATTTCAATAGTTTGCCTATGTCCATTTTCCTGAAAAACGAGACAGACGAATAATCCTAGGGAGAAAAGGAATCATGGTTCCTGAAAAGTATGAAAATGATATGATGATAATACATCACGTTTACAGCCATTTGAAACTTTTTCTATAAATGACGCAATTGTGACTTGGGCACACTATTGAAATGACCCCATTAATTTACCTTTTGTACTCATCGAAACATTGGTTTAACACTGATCTAATGTTGTTGTGTTCCAGGTACAGGAACACCCACGGATGGACTGGCAGCCCCTGGCCAGGCAGATTACCCAGACTCACTTCCACGTGACCAAGCTGCGCCTGACCTGGACTACTCATTTCGCATTCGAGCCGAGAACGAGTTTGGAGTCAGTGAGCCAACGGACGCTCGCTTGATCCGTAAAAGAGCAAGTACGTACCTTTTCAAATTCATCCTAATATGTGAAATCTCAAATGTTTTCAGATTACAATTTTCTTGTGTTGTTTTCTTATTTAAGTGTGCATTTTTGTTAAAAGTTATGTTAAAAGTTAAAGTTCCTTCAAGGCCATTACAGCCGATAGAGCTGGAGACTATCCCGGATTTTTTAGAGTGAAATGGATGGGGGATAAATTTGATAATCACCTCCTGAACAGGATGCTAGTCTGATGCAGATTATTCCTCCAAGCTAGTGCTTGTACCCATTTGCACCTGGGTGGAGTGGGGAAATGCATGTTAAGTGTCTTTCCCAAGGAACACAACATTGGAACTAGCTAGTATTTGAACCCAGGACCTCATTATCCCAAGTTCAGCAGTCTTACCGCTGGGCCACCAACACTACATCATTGTTGAAAGGGATGAAAGAAACAAACAAAAACAAAATAAAACAAAAATCCGAAAACAGGATGCCTTTGTTTATGTCTTTGACTTATAATCAAGTTTGTTTTCTTACTTCCACCATGTTTTCTTCTTTTTTTTTATCTGTCTGCAGTCTTGCTATTGCTTCTTGATTCACTCTGAGATCACCACACATGGTGCATGAGGTTAATTCCATTCATTTAATCTTTTTTTTCTTCTACTTTTTGTTTTATTTTTATTAGACTATATTGTTTCTTTCTTGTACACATTCAAGCATACATGTACACACACACACACACACACATACACATACATATACATATACACACCTGTTCATCTTCATTGCATATTGTGTTATAAATTAATTATATGATTCAACGCCTCATCTGTGTTTATTTAATCTGCCAAAGCCAGCTTATTCTCTCAAAAAGATATTACCTTTTTTTTATCGATGGACGTTCATTTAGATTTTCCTGATATTCCTGGCTGAGCAAAATTAAAGTGTTTCCATTTGTTATACAGTTCCACCAAGCATCGCTCAGCATGAGCCGCTAATCTCAGATGTGAGATCAGATTCGCTTCGCCTTACCTGGCAACCAGCAGAGCTTCCCCTTTATTTGACAGACTCTGTCCCAGTGACCTACAACATCCTCATGCAGGTAGAGTCTGTTCCATTTATAACTCATTTTATGTGACCATGAGTAATTTCAACCGCATCAGTAGCCTAGTGCTTAGCTTGTCAGACATGGGATCATGAGATCCTTGGTTGAATCTTGGCAATGCGTGGTCCGACCTTGTGTTCCTGGGAAATGCGCCTAACGTGTGTTTCCCCCATTGGACCTAGGTGCAAATGGGTAACAGCATTAGCTGAAGAGTGAAACTTTTGACAGAGCAGAGTCCTATCCAGAAGATGATGTATTAGTACTTGTTTTGCTTCTCTCTGTGGAAACCCAGATAAGCTCTGGCTCTATAGACCATAACGGCTGTGAAGGAATTTTACTTATTTATAACATATTCTGCAAGCACCATTGGAAATTGTTTTATCTAGCCCTAAGTAGTAGCTTTGAAATTTCTCTTAACCGGCTTTTTGAAGTATCCTTTGAAACTATCTGGCTGCAAGTATCTTTGGAATTTGTATAATCCAGTGAAATGTGTCCTTTGAAATATAGATAGAGATAAAGATGAATTTATAGTCCGTATCTCCATATGAATGGAGTACATCATTTATCACCCAGCAAGCCATTTCATTTAGTCTTTCTCAACTCTCTGGGGAGCATAGAGTACAACAGCCAGTTAGGCACTTTATACCGACACACTGACAAGATCTTTCTCTGTAGTGAGGAAAGAAGAATGAAATACCTTTTTTAAGAGTACAACGTCGTGAAAAAACACCTGGGCCAAGGGTTTTGAACCAGCATTGTTGTGATTACAAACCCACATTACCATTTTGCTACAGTTCCACCTATGGCTTTCTATAGCAAAAAGATAGCTTATCCATCTCCATATATCCTCGGAATAACTATTTATTTTGGCTATAAGAAAAGCTGTGATAGTTTTACAAATCTATTTGATGTCTACTTCTTCATTCTCAACTTACCCAAGAAATTGTAATTCAACCCGCTTTGTATATACGTTTTTTCTTCAGCTTGTTTTTTTTGTTTATTAGAGGATGAGATAAGGCAATGCACAATGTACAAAGGGTATATGCTTACATTGGCTTTTTGTTTTGATCACGCAGGAGTCTGGAGACAGCCAGTGGCAGCCGATTGCCAGGCGGGTTGCCGGGACTAGCTACTACGTCACTGGCCTCTCTCCAGACAAAGATTACGGTTTTCGTGTTCAAGCCACCAACGACTTTGGCACCAGTATCCCCAGCATGCCAGCACAGCTGCATCGACAGCTACAAGGTTTGAAATCTGCTTTTAAAAATATTTATTCCAATGGATATATATAAATGTATATTGTAGTATTTAGGGTATTGTTTGCAATGACATAATTATTATGTATTTGTATATGCATAATTACCCTTAGTAATAACAATATCATTCAGATGAGTGTTAGGCATGAACAATGCTATTCCCACTTTTTAATTATAAAACCTGTTAAAAATGGTAGCTTGGGATGAATGAAAGTTCTACTCAAAGATGAGAAAACAATGAAATTTTCCTTAATTAAATGTCATATCTGGTTTCAAAAATTCCTGAAATGGAAAACAATTTAACAATCATTTAGAACCTACATGCAAAATATGGTTTCTCTTACTGGCCTGGCTACATACCCTGTGAAGCACAAAGAGCAATCAACTCTTAATTATATGTTATGCAGCATATTTATTTTTGTATTTTTATTCCATGTCGTTGAGCTGATAATTGGTCGGTGGTGCTGTAGGTCTTTTTTATTTTATTTTATTGTCACACCTGTCTTTCATCTTGCTGGGTCCTGTTAATTCACCCTGAAATCAGTACATTCGTTAGACAGGGTAAATTCATTGAAATGCATCTTATAATGCTGAAAACAGCACATTTAAAAGTTTGGTTTAGACATTTGTCCCACTCCTAGACATGAGAAACTGGATTAACAAATATGTTTCCAACAGTTAAGTGACATCATAGATGTTTAAATGTGTGATAATCTTTATTTGCAAACATAAAATCATCATCGTCATCATCACTAACAACAACAATATCAGCATCATCAACAACAAGCTCTCATTTGAAAAGAACCAACATGAAACCTGTAAGTTTTGTAACAACATGCAAGCACAGGCACCCTGACAATTATGCTAGAAAAATTGAATGAGTCAATTATTATGAGGAAGAAAAACTTTTTTTTTAAAACAAATTTCAAATCTAAAATTGACAAAATGAAGAAAAAAATTATTTAATATTTCCCCCCTATATCCAAGCCCAGATACACAAAATACATGTACAACTAAAGATTAATTATTTTCTTAAGGTTCTTTCAAAATAAAATGAAAGTGAAAATGGCGTCTTCGTAACTCCAATTTATCCAACTTATATTCTCTTTGGCAGGTCCCATTTACATCCCTAATATTGATGATGTGGAGCCATCATCTTTTCGATTGTCATGGAAACAGCCATCAAAGGCTAAGAAAGCAACATACTCTATTGAAAGCCTTGACCCTGCCACCTGGAAATGGCGCCCCTTGGTGTCTCGCTTACCTCACCCAAGCTTTAAAGTTACCGATGTGAAACCTACCAAAGACTACATGTTTCGTGTGAGGACAGAAATTGATTCTAAAATAAGCGAGCCCTCTTTGCCGATTTCATTTTCTAGCCGAAGAGGTATGTCGCAATTGACTTTGAAATGAATTTGTTTATTTGATCTTGCGTCAACAAATGTTTACATTTACATTTATCTAGATTTTGAGCTTTCACCTTTTTTTTTATGTGTTCATTATATACTATTTTGATTTAATCAATTGCCAAATTCCATTAGTATTACAAGTACTTGTTGGCTCAGTTATATTGTCCTATCTATGCATAAACCAGTTTGGAGAAAAGAGTACTTAGAAGTTTTCAGCTGAAAAAAGAATCTGGATTAAGAACAAAATAAACTGAAAGTAAAGTAGAGCTCCTACAAAGCCATTATGGCCCATAGAGCCGGAGCTTATCCCGGTTTCTATAGCGTGAAGCAGAACAGGTGATAATAATCACCTCCTGAACAAGATGCTAGTCTAACGAAGGTTTTTACTCTCAAGCTTGTGCTTATACGCAATTGCACCTGGATCAAGTGGGGAAAATGCGTGTTTAGTATCTTTCTCTAGGAACATAATGTCGGATTTATCTTTTCCTAAGTTTGGTAGCCCAGCCACTCAGCCACCAAGGCCACTAGAACAAAATGAAACCTGAGTGTTTCTTTGAACATAGACTGATTTGGTTACAGTATGTTGTGAGGCAGGGCAACCAATGACTCAACTGTCAACCTGATACTAATTACAACTCAGACTGATTTGGTTACAGTATGTTGTGAGGCAGGGCAACCAATGACTCAACTGTCAATCTGATACTAATTACAGCTCCAAAATAGTCAAATACATAGCCAGGACAATATAAATCTGTTCTTCAGCTTGACAACTCTTGAAACTAAGATTTCATTAGATATTCAGATACGAAAAGAATTGTACTCAGTTGTTTTTCATATCTTTGTTCTAGATTTTCCCGCACGCAATGAAATCACCTTTGCCATGCAAGTGGTTTTTCCACTTTTTAGTCTGTAGTTTCTTTTCTCTGTCTTTACCCATAACCTAAATTTCAATGACTATTTTCTTATAGATTTACCTTTTCCCCTTTTCCTCTCTGGAGTATTTTTCATCCTTACAACTGCATAGTTTTTTACATTTCTATGATCCAAACCAGATTAGTTTGCTTTTTAAAGCTTATTACATCATTTTCTCCACTTTTTGAGTATGAGTATGACATACAGTATAGCCCGTATTCCCCAACCACATGTTCGACGAAACCATGGAATCGCCAAATTCATAGCAAAGTCCCAACCAAGATTCTTCTTTGTAGGTCTACAATATTCCCCAAAACGCTTATTCCACAAACTAATTTTCTAGTCTTGAGGAGTTCAGGGAATAGGGGCTGAACTGTATGTACTAATATTTTTTTCAGCTTTTTGTATTCTTTCTTATCTTTTCCATGTTTTATTGTAAAACCTCTAAAAAAAGAAAGTGAAAAACAATTACGAATGTTTGTTCTATTTCTATCTACTCTGACGCTTGTCATAATTTGTGAACAATAAATATAATACATCATGATCAGTCCCATACATTCACTTACGATTTCAGTGAAACCTCGATTGGGATCTGAGCCTCTTTCCAAGGGTACATTCTCATCAAATATAAAATATTGCTCAGCGGATATTGTGAAATAATCTCTCGTATTTATTTATTGTGTAATTGTTGTCTGGTGCAAACATTTAGTTGACTGTGGTGAATTTTAAAATATTTTTGTTAGGCACTTAAGCACTTTGAATGTATTGGGTTTTTCTGCACTAATTGGGTTTTTACGCACTAGCATCATTTTCACACAAAATGTTTGTTTCATTTTTGCAGATTTGAGGGCGAAATTTTGTTAATTTTCTCTCAAATCGTTTACATGAAAAACAATCTAAGTTTTGAATGTGCATTTACATCCATGTTTCTAACCTTGAAATGCCATAAACCGTTATATTATCCTGTTCTTTACAACTCGGCATTCAACATTGAGTGTTTGTGGGGTGGGGGGAAGGGGGACAGCAGCTAAATTTTAAAAATTTGGGCCAAAGTATCAAATTTTAGATATTAGCATTTTCATATGCTATAACCCTTCCAGAATCCGTCTGCAAGAGTTAAAAACATGAAAACTATAAGATATGTAAATGTGGTTTTAAGCCCTGTTTTTATTGAAAAATGGCATAAATTTACTCGTTTTTTATTAAATATTTGAAAATATGGGAATTAAAAAGGAGTCAATTCCTGTTATATGTGATACCTATGTAAAGGGAAAGTCTGTTCCATTTAATATACAGTAGATTTAGTACCAATGCTACAAAATTGTAATCCCCTGGTCGTAAACGCTCCCATACATATTTTTCGTTTCAGAAGTTCAAAATGACGTTTTTCTCAAAACTAGTTTTTTTTTCAAACTTTTCGCTAAAAGTCAAAAAGTTACAATTAGATTTTACTCAGATTTGGGCTATATCTTCTTCATATGATTGCCTAATTTGTAGACGAGGCTTTTTTTTTGAAAAATTTGATAGTTTTGATTTAATTGCGATTTAGAATCAAGAATTGATGTTTTTCAAGGTTTTGTAGTTGACTTTAGACAGTAGGGAATACAGTAGAGTACAGGCAGCCGAAAGGAAATATCTAAGAAGAGTAGTATGGAAAACTAAAAGAGACAAAATCAGAAACACAACAATAAGAGATCAAACCAAAGCAGATAGCATTAAAACTAAGATATAAATGAATCAACTGAGATGGTTTGGGTATGTTAACAGAATGAATGACAATAGCATAGCTAAATCAGTATACAGTGCTAAAACTCAAGGTAAAATACCAAAAGGCAGACCTCAGAGAAAATGGGAAGAAGATATAAAAGAGGCATTAACGCAAAGAAATTTAACTTTCACGGAAGGAAACAGAAAATGTCAGGACAGGGCAGCCTGGAAAAAGATCATTTCGGACATCTAAAACCCATACACCGGAATGTAGAATGGGAGCTGATAAAGAAAGAAAGAAAGAACGATTTTTTTCAATATTTTTATTCTCAATAACTAGACCAGATTCTAAGTTTAATACAACTTTTATATGTCTTTATACTTCCTATATCTCAAGTTTGGTTGACTTTGGAAGATTGCATCTTGAGTTTTAGGATTTTAAAAAAGTTATAAAATCGATATGGCTGCCGTTATCATGGCAACCAAAATGTTCAGCAACCCAAAAAACTAGTCAATGTTGATCACAACAAGAGACAAAGGGTCTTTGTATGTGTGCAGTTTGAACATTATATATCAGACATTGCGTATTTTGCCTCTGAGCTGTAGTGCCCCCCCCCCCTAACATCAAAGTAAATGCTTCCCCTTTTAACTCTACATTGGTTCTTACTTTATGTTGTCAGCTATAAATGAATTGATATTGTTACTTACACTACTTATTATTATTATGTGAAAGTTTTAAATATAGACATGATTTAGATGTCTGAGCCTTTAGGAGACTTAAGAAGGAACAAATACAAAAATATATACAAACCAACAAAATCACAGATACTGGATAGAACTAAACCTATGACCTGTGCATCGGTTCACATGGCCTAGCCAGGAAGGGAAAGCTCAGTATGAAGCCTGCACCAAGAAGCATAGTCACAAAGTTCAAAGTAAACTTCACTTTCATGGTGAGGCAATGGGAGCTGATCTGGAGGTCAAGGGTTCTATTCTGTCTAGTGTCAATGATTTTTTTTACTATATATTCTCTTTTATTTGTCTCACCTTGTATCCTTATGAGTCCCACGCATCTATTTCATGTCTAAATTTATTGCTTTCCCATTACCTCACTGTTTGCCTTTATATCAGTAAGCGAGTGTATTCATGTTTTGTTTCAAATTTTGTTTTTGAATTTTGTTCTGAATGTATTAGGTTGTCATGACGTGTAGCAGGATGTGCAGACAAATTTTGATTTCTGCTGAAAATTTTAAAAACCCATTTACGCTGGATAAGCAAACACAGGTCATCAGTTGCTAACATAGGACAGAATTGTCATGTTAAATTATGTCAAAATGGGGTTTTGCATTTTTTAGAACTGGAATCAGAAACAAGATTCTTTCTTTATCTTGAAAGAAAGATTTGAGTTGGTCATGGTCATACAACATGCACAGAGACCACAATTATGAAGGTTAAATATTCAACATCTTACAGATACGCAATCATGTACAAATTACAAAAACACACACACACACACATGCACACACACACACACTCAAACATAGAATGAAAGGGATAACAAAGAATTGAAGCAATATATTAAGCTATCAATTTGTTGATCTACTTATCTATCTATGTATCTGTCTATCTGTCTGTCTATCTATCTATCAATATATCTATCTATCTACCTATCTATCTACCTATCTATCAATATATCTATCTATCTATATATCTATCAATATATCTATCTATCTATCTATCTATCTATGTATCAATCGATATCTATTCTATAACCATCTATGCTCTGGCTATCACATCATTCACACATACAATATTTACATTTACCAGTACTTATTTACAATTCATGCCATTGATTACATTTTGTCAGCTTATAGAGGATCTGGTAACATAATTGAATTCTAATGTATTAATCCTTTGCCAACTTGCATGCTTTTGCATGATGTTCACATTGTTGTCTTGTTGAAAGAAATCGGATCTAACCATTGACAGACTTTACATCAAGAGAACAATGAATTAAGTGAAGACGAGGTTTTAATTGCCTAATTCTTACATGGGCTGATGTGCCTTGTGTTGACATTGTTATTGTACAAACATAGCTGCCAACCAGTGCATTAAAAAACGTATTTTATACATTTTTGTTAGCTTTATAAGTCTGTATTTACCTTGAAAATAATGTTTGAGGGTTAACTGGATTTTCAAAACTTAGAAACCCTATATTAACAGTAAAGAAATTTAGGTGAAAATCTGGAAACTCCATTCTGACCTCACAAACGTTGCACTTCGCAAGAAAAAACAACCATCAGCGGACTTTATGTTGTATACATTCAAGGGCAGTAATTTAAGTTAAATTATCAATGTTTTCTTGAATATTACAGGCCTTCGTGCAAGTCAAAATTAGTTTACGCAGGCAAAGTCTTTTTTTATTTGAAAAGGTTTGCAGCCGTGTACAAAGAAGGACATTTAAATTTGAGTTAAGAATTTAATGTTTGTTCAATTGATTAAAGATTGTTTTACCCATTTATTTTGCAACTTCTTCTTT
The DNA here is from genome assembly GCA_037039925.1 of Doris montereyensis. NCBI lineage: Eukaryota > Metazoa > Mollusca > Gastropoda > Nudibranchia > Dorididae > Doris > Doris montereyensis. The sequence goes on along the minus strand of JAXRKP010000029.1, from coordinate 463,303 downwards.
TAAAAGTCACAAATGTGATCTCATTTTAAGGTTTGAACAAAGGTTTTTTTATCTTGATCAAAACTTTTATCTCTTTAAGTTTTAAACAGAATGATGCAATCTCAAGCTATTAATTCAAGTTGATGCTTTTTTAGACAACTGAGTTATTAATATGTAAGATTATCATTGTAATCCCTTTCAGAATTCTTAATGACATCTTAATACTTTATAACATTCAATTCTTTCTGATAAATTTCTTTCCTGTGTCTACTTAATGATTCATCAAAAAAGGTAAATTTTACATACAGCCTCTTGCATATATCTTGTAATATATTGTGTCTTTATGTTTGAAATATGTTTGTAACAAATTGATTGTTAACTGTAACCACATATTCTCTTATGAATTATCTCGGCTCAGGTCTGCCCACCCTCCCAGTGGAGCGGCCTACCGTTTCGAGTTGTACGACGACTCTGTGAGAATTTCCTGGCATCCGACTCTCTACCATGGTGCTACCAAACGCTCGGGCACCGCAAGCTTACAGGCTGGAGGTAATTTTCAAATAGTTTTTTGGTCTATTCTTATTTTGTGTCTTTTGGTGTGTGATGAGGCCTTTGTCTGTTGTCTCAAACCCTAGTGGATTTTGTTGGTGGGCGCTGCTGGTAAATCCTACTTCTTTCCCTTCATTCTTTCACTTATCCCTCATCTTGCTGTTCCTCTTTCTTAATTCACATTGAGGTCACTGCTTATGTTGGACAGGGAAATTTAATTCAATCAACTAATCTCAAACCCTATGATGAAAAACACAAGCAAAAGCGGGTGATTGGTGGGTGCTGTTGTTAGGTCCTTCCTCTTTCTTTTACTTCTTTCATTTTTCTTTCGTCTTGCTGTTTCCTCTTAATTCACACTGAGATCACCCCCATATGGTGGACAGGGTAAATTTCAATGAAACTAACCCATTTCAAAAACAGGCAAAAAATAATACTTTACAGTAGCGCTGTTGAGATAACTCACTTTCTCGGTTCTGTCCATTTGTGTTTTCATTGAAATTTGATGATGAAATAATACAAGAGGTGGATGGATGTCCCCTTGATATCGCAGTCATTTATCAATATTTTGATGCTGTAACAATATTTACAATGATTTTGTTATGTTTGAACATAGGTGCAATTAAGTCTTAAGACAAGAAAATGGACATGTCAAATATGAGTTTGTGTATATTTCTTTTAAGTCTTCTTTCTCTTTTCTCATTTTATTGTCTGCATTAGTTTTTAATCTTGCTGTTTCCTCTTTGTTCAACGTGAGATCTCTGCCTTTGGTGGATTGAGAAAATTTCAGTGAATCAAATTAATTTAGATAAATGTGCGTGAAAATTGCAAGCTTACTTCAATGAACTTGATGGAACAATAAAATAATATTTTTATAAAATCCCTTTGCACGAAGATGAGAGAGCTTCCAGATTCTTACTGGCGCACCCTGGTCTCCAACACTAAAGACTGGAGCTTTGAGGTCACAGACCTGCGTCCCAATCAGGACTACGCATTCAGGGTTCGCACCGTGTCTGACTCTGGCATGTCAGAGCCATCTCTCCCTGTCTTTTTGTATCGTCAATCTGGTAAGTGTTTTCTGGTATTTCTTCTTCTCCTTCTTCTTCTTCTTCTTCTTCTTCTTCTTCTTCTTCTTCAACTTCTTCTTCTTCAATATTGATTGAACATTCTTCTTCTTCTGAAACTAAAACTTCTTCTTCTTCTTCTTCTTCTTCTTCTTCTTCTATCTTCTTCTTCTTCTTTTATTTATTTATTTTCTTCAATCGAACTGCCTTCTTTTTCATTCACACATAACTTCTTAATCACACTCCTCCTCCTTCTCTTGTTCTTTTCGTTTTCTTCTTTTCTTCATCACCTGTTAATCCAATTTTGGTTTTAAAGTGATTCTTAATTTTGCTTTTGAATGATCATGATGACAATTCCACAGCCTTGCAATAAACAATATTGATTGATTCCATTGCAACTCACAGATGAAACATAAAACCACAAGCATAGGCAATTCATTTAATTGAAGCAATATCTATTCGTCTATCTGTCTGCCTATCCACCTATTTATTTTATTTATTTATCTATCAATCGAACTGCCTGCACATGCACATTCCACACATAACTAAACATATATAATCACAAATAATACTGTAACTTACTTGTTTCTTGAGTATTATTTGCTTATTATTTTAGTCATCACCTGTTAATCCAATTTTGGTTTTAAAGTGATGTGCTGTAACACTTTTTGTTTCCAGTTTCCACAGACTTACTGCTATTGGGTTTTAATTTCTGTTGGCAGTCCATTCCACAGCCTTGCTGTAACACTATTTTGTATTCCATTCCACAGCCTTACTGTAACACTATTTTGTATTCCATTCCACAGCCTTGCTGTAACACTATTTTGTATTCCATTCCACAGCCTTGCTGTAACAATTATTTTGTATTCCATTCCACAGCCTTACTGTAACACTATTTTGTATTCCATTCCACAGCCTTGCTGTAACACTATTTTGTATTCCATTCCACAGCCTTGCTGTAACACTATTTTGTATTCCATTCCACAGCCTTGCTGTAAATTATTTTGTACTAGTCCATTTTAACACTATTTTGTATTCCATTCCACAGCCTTGCTGTAACACTATTTGTATTGTATTCCATTCCACTATTTGTATTGCATTACGCATTACACACCCTTACTGTAACACTATTTTATTCCATTCCACAGCCAATTGCTGTAACACTATTTTTATTCCATTCTAAAAAGAGTTTAAAATGGAGTCACTATTTAATTAAAGTAAATAAAGTTTCCATTACTCATAGAGTTAGAGCTTATCACAGTTTCTATAGCCCAAAGCAGGCTAACACTAATTTTGTATTGCACCTTCCAAAGACTTGCTGTAACATTACGTTTTGTATTCCATTCCAAGTCACAGCAACCTTGCTGTAACACTATAAGATTAATGTATTCCATTCCACAGCCTTACTGTAACACTATTTTGTTTTTTATTCCATTCCACAGCCTGTGCTGTAGGTCACACTATTTTGTTTTTCACTCTTTCACATGTCCACTTTGCCTTGCTATTATCCTCTTGTTTCACCCCAAGACCACTGCATACATTGATTGTAAATTCCATGAAACAAACCACAGCCTTGTCCAGAGGCAAGGTATCAGCCTCTCAACCAAAAAATTATGGGTTCAAGTCCTGACGGTTTAAAAAGATTTCTCAAGTTTTTTGTGTACGGAATTGACAATAAAAAAGAGGTCACTATCCAGGCAAGATTTGGGTGTAT
>JAXRKP010000029.1:390000-455000 GCA_037039925.1 Doris montereyensis | reverse complement strand
GATTGTGTCACTTGAATGAGGCGAGAAGAGGTTATGAAGTTTATGTGTCACAGGAATTGACTGTTTAAATGCAACAAATTGAAGATGGACTTACAAAGACCTGTTGCGTTTTTGACAAAGTCAAGCCAGCAGTTGTTGCATTTTGAGGGGATAATTAGCATTTGTAAAATTCGGTTTCATTTAAAACGAACGTGCATTATGACGAATCATGCATTTTGGCGGCGTGCAATTTGCCGGAGACTGCTGTATAATAATCACCTTCTGTACATGACACTAGGCTGTTGAAGGTTTTTACTCCCAAGCTGTTGTTGGTACCGATGCCACTGTTGGTGGTCATAGGGAAAATGAAGAGATAAAGAGGTGATAATGATGTGATTATAAAGTCATTGATGATTTTGGTGATTACGATGATGGTGATGATGATGATGATGATAATGATGATATTGATGCAAACTGTTCTGTCATTCCAGATCTGAAAGATGAAGCAGCAGAAATGGAGTTTGAGGAATACGAAGTGTCTGGATCACTTCTGGGTGATACAAGTTGAGCAAGTCCTAAAAAGCCATGTTATTTTATAAAGCACTAGCTCTCATGCCAATCAGATTATTAGTTAGGCAACAAAACAATTATTGTATAGGCACATTTTATACTAGCCATTCCAGTACTGGCAAATTACAATGGAAGTCAACCGGAGGTGCTGTGGTGCAATAGGTAGTGTTGTGGGTTCATGACCTTGGCAACACCAGTGGTTCAAAATCCTGGCTGGTCTAGGTTGTGTTTTTCCTCATGGCGTTTTACTCCTAGGAAAGGTACTTCACTTTGTTTTCCTCTATTGACTCATATGTGAGTGAGTATTTAAACTATAGGTAGAGAACGATCTTGTGAGAGTGTTAGATTGAAGTACCTAACAGGCAGCTGTACTGTATGCTCCCAGGGAATTAAGAAAGGCTTTGAATTAAAATGGCTTTCTAGAGGAATAAGGATGTAAAGACAGTGAGTCTGCTATTGTGCAGGAATACAGCCTATAAATCTATTTCATTATCCACCTTTAAAATTTGTGCAGGAATACAGCTATTTTTAAAGCCCTTTCAGTTAGTTATAAAACTTATAAATCTATTTTCATTATCCACCTGGGGGGGGGGGGATTTGTGATAGGGGTCTCTTGTGTTTTGGCTTTCATTCTTGGTGTGACCTTTTAGAATTGTATTTTTAAGCACATAGTTCAAATATTTAAACATTTTATTACTATATTTATTTATTTTTAGACAAAAAGTTGAAACACTATTAAAATCCAGTTTGTCACACTCTACATGTGTGAGTTTCCCTGTTGTTACATCAGCACAATTTTATTTCTTGTGCAAAGTAAATTTACCCGACAAAAAGGTCTGGGTAGCATTCAGTTATCGTGGCTTGCAAGGCTGCCTTACATTCTATCCTTCTGTCAGAGAAATAATTGGTTCCTATTGGGTCCCAAAAATAGCAACCAATCAGATTGTTATAATAAAATAAGATAAGATAAGATAAGATGTCTTTGTTTGTCCAAAATGAAATTTGCTCTGGTCACGTTTCAAATCAAAATGAATAAATTACAATAGAATTCATCTCTTTCACTTTCACTCTCTTCCATTCTCAATTTCAAAATGAAAATCAGTACATTACAATACCAGTGCTTTATGAATATGGACAATATAAAATCATAATGGTTATTTTGTAGGCAGTAGGTAGCCTTGCAAGGTTAACCCTCATACAACCAATACAACCTCATGTCAATTCATGTCCAAATCTGGCCATGCAGCACCCCCCAAGATGCCCATTGACACGCCAAAGATGGGCATGCTGGAGAGGGGGCCGTCTCAAGCTGTCCTGGACTCCCGCTAGGATCCCCGCCTACGCCAGAAAAACTCCCATCAGGTACGTCGTGGAAAAGAAAGAGACCAGAGACCTGGATTGGGTGCCAATGGTGTCTGCTGTGTCGGAGACCTACTACATGATGGATGGTATCCATGAGAACACGGATTACTTGTTTTGGCGTCAGAGCTGAGAATGAATTTGGAATCAGTGAGGCAACTCTCCCAGCTGCTCTTACTAGATCCCGAGGTGAGATTTGTTAGGATTTGTGGGCATTATAGAATTGAGAAGAATAGAATAGAATCCTTTATTTGTCTTTGAGCAGAGAAATGTGGCTTGTTCATGGTGACATTACAACATGTTATATATAAAAAAGTAAAAATTGTACACATAGCCATAGAATTCAAAATATAAACCTTGTGCAAATACACTCAAAAATGAAACATAAACACATCACAACCATAAGCATTGTATTTGATTAAAGCAACATGTAACGATATATATCAATCTTTCAACCTATCTATCTGTCGATTTTTATATGCATATGTACACATACACATACAAACATAGCTAAACATAAAAAACATACATATAAACACGCATTGACACTCATTTATGGTATATTTTATTATGTGGCATCTGTATAAATTATCTGTATAATAAACAAAATTAATTAAAAATGATTTTAAGAATTTCAATCTAGTATTATCGAGGGAGTACCAGTTATTCAATTTTTCATTTTCAATTGTTTTTAATGGGCGAGTGGAGAACGGGCCGGGTTGGAGTTTTTTTTTTTAGTCTCCATCCATGTATAGCCATGCTTTTTCAGGGTTTTGAATATTTCAGGCTTTCTTAGGAAAGTACTTCTATTAAATTGTTCATCGAGGGTGATTCGTCACTGTTTGTCTTTATAAAACTGTTCGTGCCTCATCATCACAGGTCCCTCACTCATGCGGAGCAGTGCTTCTAGAGAGAGGGATTCAGATTCTGCTTCCAGTTCCAGGAGATCTTCTTACAGCTACATTGACACCCTGTCTGAGGGAGGTGAGCTTCCTGGCTTAGATAGATGAAATACACTGCACTCAAACCTCATTGTACTGCCAGCTATTGTGCCAGTGGTAACTTGGCATTATAAATGGAATATAACAGTTTTTGCCAGTCAAACAAAAATGAAGATAATCAATGTAAAGTACATGCACATGATACATGGTGGACAGGGTAAATTGCAATGAAACAAGCAAGTTCTCTCTTCTATCTCAATATATCTATATAATATCTACAGTATTATATATATATATATATGTCTATCTATTCATCCACTCTGTCTATATTTATCTGTTGATCTGTTTCATTGACAAAGTTTCTTCATTCTCACAAAACAATTGTGATCAAATTCAATCTGTTTGTCGAAAATTTCACTTGTGTTTTGTCCTCCTAACTCCAGATTCTCCTTCCAGCTGAGAACTTTACAACCTTTTTATCTCAAAATGTGTTTGTGTGCAGTTTTGTCAAAATAATTCTGAGTTGACAATATGGAGGGCAGACAAACAAACAAGCAAAATTTCTTCCGTGCTTGAAATACTAAATCGAAATGCCCTTGAACAATAACACATGTATTTCGGTTCTTCACAGTTCCACCCAGAGTTCCCAATGGCCGGCCAGTAATCTCAGATGTGGCGGGTACCAGCCTCATGCTGTCATGGCCTTCTGGTCGCATGCCCACCTACATCAGCAAGAAGGTTGGACATCTTTTCTTTATTGTCTCTTGTGGAAATTTAATTATTTGCAAACAAAATATTGACTTGATTTTTTTATATAGAAATATGATTATTGTCTCAGTGAGTAGAAATTCTTATCAGACATATTGACATGAAATTCTTCCTATAGTGAAGTAAAATACCTGATAACTCAAAAACAAAAAAAAAAGATCTGAAGCCTAACCATTTTTAGTTTCATGTATTTTTGGGTTGAGAGAGGGGCAGGAGTGGTTTCATCTTAGGTTGGTTGGATCTCAGACATTGAAAGTGAAAATGAAAGACTCGTTTGCAGTTGAAACTGATGTATGGACAAAATTGAAAAGTATTGCTTGTACCCCCAAGATCAGAGCATCTGATGGATGAGGGCAAAGAAAACAAAACTTCTTTGCTCATATGCACTCACACACCCTTCACACACACACACACACACACACACACAACACACATATGCCCGCAAATTGCAAATACATCGTCCCCGGCACTAAATGGCCTATTTGAAGTTGATGAACTTTCATCACATCTCAACTCAACTCTGCCGACTGTTAATTCAATGTTCTTAACTCCCCAGGTCAAGATCTTCTACATTGTTGAGTCGCGTGAACCCCCAACCACCTATGGTTCAAACTGAATGAGAACGTGGACGGCTGTGAGTACAAGGTGACTGGACTCAGGCCTGATCAGGATTACATGTTCAGGTGAGATGTCAGTGCGGCTTTGGAGCGGCCTGGAGAAGTTGTGTGATTAAATCTATTTTTTTAACACAACTATTCTCTGTGTCTTCTTTTTGTCTTTTTATGTTTAAATTCTATATTAATAAGATTTTGAGAAGTTCTTTTGTTCAAAGCAGAGTGTCTTCATTTAAAACGCAGGCTGACATCATCTGAATATGTAGAGAAGACGAGTTTAGAAAAAAGCATAGCTGCTAACCAGTAAGCCATAAGTTTATACTTAGCTTGAAAATTACATAGTTGAGGTTTAGTTATACTTTTTAAGAAACCCTAAGTTAATGGCAGCAGCTCAGAAAAATTGAGGAGAAAATTTGGACATGCCATTCTGACTTCACAAAAATACTATCACATTTTGCCAGAAAAGCCATCAATTTTTTTTTATTATTTACGTTAAATTGTCATTAGTTTGTGGAATATTACGGGCCATGGTGCTAGTAGGAATTAGTTTGTGTGGTCAGAGTCTGTTTTTCAATTTGAAAAGGTTGGCAGCCATGTGTGATGTAGGAAATTGGGACTTGACTGGATGATAGTTTTGACCTACCGCGAAAGAAAATAAATATACATTGTAGTAACATCCCTTTACAGCTCATGGCAAAAAATGACATTCAAAGAAATCTCAACCACTAAAATGTCAGTTTTTACCTTAACTCTTATTGTTTACTGTGATTTTTTAATTAAAAATACATGTTTTGCATGATAATGGTGGGGCAGGGGGCAGAGGGGTGGTCATGGTGGAACAGAGGCAAGGTGTCGGCCTCTCAACCAGAAGGTCTTGGGTTCATGCCCCAACAGGTTGAAAAGTTTTCTAAATTTTTTCAGGTAAAACCCATCAGGTATGTGGATTGATACCTGGTCTCATCGTAGATGGATCATAGAAATGAAGTCCAGTGTGGAGATTACAACACTCTGTACACGTTAAAGATCCCTTGTCTATTTACAGGGCAGTCCTGGCAAAATTAAATATCCTGCTAAAAGCCCCAAGAACCCCTTAGCTGTGAATGCGGATAAAATCAAATCAACTATGAAAAACATGATAATGGAAATTGCCGGATATACCCCTTTTGATGTATGCATTATACATTATTCTTTACGTGAAAATTAAAATATGGTATAGCGAATGCTTCCATTTACTAAATTCACTCAACCTTTCTCAGAATCCGAGCCTTCAACGAGTCTGGCATGAGTGAGCCCACTCTTCCTGTGACTCTCACTGTGAACGCACAACTGAAGTTGAGCCTAGAACCATGAGGAGACGTAGCTCTGTTGAGCGGTTCAGCTCAGTTGAGAGACGAACCTCAAGGGAAAGGTCTATGTCTATGGACAGGAGCACCTCTATTCCAAGGGGGATTTTATCGAGAGAAAATTCGAGGAAGGAAGTGGAAGAGGATGATTCATTCTTAGGCAAAACTCCTGATACAACTCGTAAGTTTAGATTTTGAATATTGTTTTCTTTTAGGGTAACAAGAAAATGTTTTTGATCATTGGGCTTTAAGTGTTATATTTATGTAGATAGAGTGAAATTCTAGGCATAAGTTGTGATCTAAATGACTTTGTGATTTGTTATATACATTCATAAATCATAATAAATTTCTTAACTATATCTCTATGTAAAAACACATATATGAAAGTGAGAACAAAAAGCCATGTATATTAATTTAGTAAGATTGTTATAAAGATGAAAATATTATATAAGAATATGAATTTTAACTGAAATTGAATAAAAACTTTGCAAACTCATATGCCTTCAGAAACTCAATGCATCTGGTATAAAAATCATTACTTGTGTGTAAAATCTATTGACAACTTCAATAGATAGCTTGGCAACACGTGTAAATAAGTTCATATTTGTATGTGTATACTATACATGAATGTGTATATATGTAATTAAAAAATGTCATTCGTTTAAAATCTTCTCACAGCATCACAATTTTAAAAAAGAACATCTTTATCACTAATTTTAAATCCTTTAACAGCATCAGAATAAACAGAAGACTATTTTTATGTTTTGTAATTACGATCCTCTTTCACAGCATCAGTACCAGAGTTTGTCGAATCAGATTCGCCGACCCTTCAGTACGGAATAGATTCACGGCCAGTCAAAATCACTCTACAGATGAGAGGGATCCCCTTGCCCACTGTGGATTGGTATTTCAATGACAAGAAAATCATGTATGGAGACAGACACGAGGGCTATATAACCCCAACAGGTAAAAAACACAGATATGAACAAAAAGCCAGAAATAAAATGAAAATTTTCTTCAAAAAAGCCTTAAATGGTTGACTGTTTATTCAATCAGATTAGCTTTAATTCAGTACAAGAACGACCAGATCAGGCTGTCAAACAAACATGGTTTCATCTTCAAACATTGATTGTCACATGCACTCATATTACCCTTGTACAGTAAGGCTGTGGAATAGACTGCCAACAGAAATAAAACTCAGCAATAGTACTGAAGATTTTAAAAACAGAATTAAAGACATCACTTTAAAATCAAAATTGGATTGACGGTTTGGGTTTGAATTAAAAATATGCGGGTTGACAGTAATAGTCAAGAATTGAGTTTGTCAGCTATCATGAAGAAGAAGAAGGTTACTCAACAATTCTTGTTATAAAGATAAGAAATGATGTGTGATGTTGTTATAACATGATGTGATACAAATGGATGAAGAATTTGTTGAAAGAAAATTATTATCAAAGTTTCACATGGACTAGTTGTTTCTTTTTATATCAATGGCTTTTTGTATGAAGATTTTCTATTTGAACTGATATTTTGAATATTTAGATATTTGATCTCACTCGTTTACAAGATATATGTCAAAATCTTGTGTTTATTTAGTATTCATACGGTTGAGTATCTTATTAATTTATTAAAAGGAAGCAATAGTGGTCGTGGGGGATGAAGGTCTTACAAACACTAGTAACAGAGGTTTGGGGTTAAAACTAGTCTGTAGGATGCTTTCTTTTATTGTTGCTGTAAAAGCTATCCATCCCCTGATCTCATGTTGGTGGCTGGATCTAACTTATACTGTGACTTAAAAGTAATTTCATACTTTATTTATTACTCAATAGTGATACCTATATTATCAGGATTTTCAGTTTACTGTACATAGAAATTAATTTAATCTTTATAAGTGAATTCCAGTGTGATAGCGACTTTTGCAGTACGTACACACTAAAGATATTGTAGCGAAACCGTAGTGTTGTGAGTTTGTAATCATGACGACACTGGTTCAATCCCCATGGCTGGCCCATGTGTTTTTTTCACAACGTCGTATTCTTCTTAGAAAAGGTGCTTCACTCTATTTTCCTCACATAACCAGCTATCGGTAGAGAAAGATCTTATCAAAATGTTAATATGAAGTGCCTAAAAGACTGCTGTACAGTATATTTCCCGGGAAGTTGAGATGGACTTTGAATGAAATGGCCTGCTGGGGGATAAATCATGTACAGTCGGTAAGCCTGCACTTGTGCAGGGATACAGACTATAAATCCATCTTTATCCTTATCTCTTAAAGCAGAACAAATTAAATGTATTTCTCAAAAGGTGATTTTAGTATTCTTACCCTTTGCCAAAGCTTATCTTGAATTGATGAAATCATCAGCCATCCTTGTAGAGGAATCTTTAATAGAAATGGCTGAAACTTGCATGATTTCCTGTGTTTTACCTTATTAATGATTTGATTTTTTGCCTTTGCAGGTCTGGTGGTGCTGGAGTTCACTCCTACGATGTGGTCCGATGTTGGAGAGTACAAATGTGTGGCTGAAAACGAGTTGGGAGAACAGTCTCTGACAGTCAAGCTGGAAATCGCAGGTTGGTTCTCCCATTCCCTGCCTGGCAGAATGGCTGTGCAATTATTCAGATTTATCCGTTGATTTTGATGCTATTGTTTCATTTATCTTGTACTTAACATGCAGTTACAATGGCAATAGAGCATTTTGCAGTCATGCAAAATCAAGTCAAAGTGACAATACACGGCCATCAGATATTTCATTTATCATGTGGTGAAAAGAAATTGCTCTCATTTTGTCTTTCCATCCTTTGTTTCGTCTTCTAATGAAGATTATGTGTTTGTGAGATGATGTGTTAATATGTTGGTAGAACTTTTCGCAATCGTTCAAAATCGAGGGTGTTGGAGGATCATTGAGTCAATTTTATTAGTAGGGTTTTGTTTTCGTTTCTTTTACCCTTTTTATGAGTGGGGGGGGAATATTTACTTTAATTTTCTTCTTATTTTCTGTTTGTTTTTTTCTTTTTATGAGGGGGGGGGTTGGTGTTTATTTTATGTCTCTTCTCATTTTGTGGTCTATTTTTTTCCTTTTCATGGGGGGGGGGGGTGATGTTTACTTTATTTTTTTCTTATTTTCTAGTCTGTTTTTTCCTCATCCCATGGGAACAACTTCGATAAATTGTCTTTGCTACACTTCTATCATTTTATTCTAGTTGTTTTTCTTTAGATATTTATTCTGTTTTTCTATTTTATATTTTTGTTTACAATTATTGTTATTTCTACAATTACAATGTCAGAATGTTTTTCCTTCTTTTTCAAAGTTGTAAACTCCCTTGGTTGTTTTTTGGTTTTTCTTTGTTCTTTTGAGGGTGGTAGGTTCTACTTCTTTCATTTCACCATTTCACTTATCTTTCATCTTGCTTTTCCTTTTAATGCACCCTGAGATCACCACATATGGTGGACGGGATAAATTTCATTGAAGTAAATCTGGAGCGTGTTTTGTATTTTTGTCCTATCTTTTTTATTCTTTGGTTTGTGCTAAAAACGCTGAGTTCTGACTGTAAACTTTAAGTAGGCTTGAAAGGCAACATGGGTGGTGTGCAAACATGATATTGATTTAATGCTTATACATTCATTGTAACTATGCTTGTATAGCATTTTTAGATAAATTACTTGAAAAATAAAAGTAATAAATGACAATAAGTGAAAATTGGACCAAAGAAGACAGAGCAGGCACGCAAAGAAGGGAAAAAGAATATTTATTTCATTTCATTTCGTTTATTTTGCAAGATCCACCAACATTCTTGGAGCCAATGACAGATATGCTGCTTGAGTCCCAGACGTCGGGTAAATTTTCATGTCGGGTGGATGGCATTCCATATCCATCTGTCAAGTTCATGAAAGACTGGAGGCCAGTCACGGATACGTCAAGAATGAAGGTTTGTTGTCTTTTGTAATGGAAATTCTTCGTTCATAGAGCTCTGGAATAGCCTGTCAACTGAAATTAAAGTAACTAACTGAAAGGAAACATTCAAACAAAGAAATATTAACTAAATGATGCCACACTCTTTGTTGACGATTATTTCTAATTTGCTCCCAAACAATAATTTTCACTTTCACCCTAGGCGAACTATCATGTATTTTAACTCATTACGGTCAAAAACGGTTGCATGCTAGACAGCCAGCTGTGTTTAGCCCGGCCAAACCCGGCCGCCCTTAACTGCTTCTCATTGTTCAAGGGTCAAACCCAGCCGTGGTAACACCTTCCTTTTCAACAGTCAGATTGGCTCAGTAAACTTATTTTTGTAACTTATTTTAAGAGCTATTATTTCTAGAAAGCTGATTGGTCTCTTTAAGTCTCTTTCTAATGCTAAAGATCAAGATCCTGATGTAATTGTGTCACTTTCCACGAAGCCCGTCATCGATATTATTTTTAGCTACTGCACTGCCTTTGTTTAACATACACATTTCATTGTTCTGCTTCAATCGTCTCCGGTTTTTATGTGTTTTCTGATTTTTGTTTTTATATTTATCATCAATTTTGTCATAATGGACATAGTGACACAGAGAGAGAAGAATGCTTTTCCTAATGCTACCAGTCAGAAGCACACTGGAAGCTTAGAAAATGTAAACACACCATGGCGATGTGGTTGCTGGGAAATTGAATCTAGGTCAGCATCTTCCGGTCGGGGAATCTACGCACTAATATGAAGAAACAATTTCCAGTGTTTAGTTTGTTTATAAAAATAGAAATTCTTTGTCCCTGGTCCATATACGATAAGACTTAGCTAACGCTGATGCCTTTTTGCACCTCGGTTTTGAGTGAAAAATGTGTTTGTTAATTATCATCTTTCCCAAGGGATAGAATGTCAGATCTAACTTTGCCTGATTCAACCCTTACAACCTCATGATCCAAAGTTCGGCAGTCTAACCACTAGACCACTGTTGCCACACTGATAACACACTCTCTTGCCTTAGCATTATTTGTCTCTTTACCTACTCTTTGAGGCACCAGTAGCTCAGTTGGTAGAGCATTGAACTACCACCCAGGAGGTTTGAGTTTGATTCCCAGTGCGGGCAAATTATTCTAGCCCTTCTGTAGACCCAACAGCGAAATGGGTAGCCAGGTCTATTCAGACTCCACCAAAAGTAAAGGCAGCATGGAAAGCAATGACAAACTACCACATTTTGCTGTATGCCTAGAAAATGAAATCATGACTCTACGACTCCTGATTACCTTACACTCTACTCTGTGTATGGGACTTACTTGAATTTACCGACTCTTTGTGTATGGGATAGATATCATTGCTATTGTAATGACAAGGCGTATGTCATTTATTCACCCGTATGCTATAATATTTAATGTCTTCACAGGTCAGCCAAGATGGTGACAGATGGACCTTTGAAGTGGAGAACGCAATTCCAGCTGATGCGGGTTGCTATATTTGCATGGCTGAAAACGGGCGGGAAAAGTCTTTTACAGCTCGTTTGTCGGTTGATTGTAAGGAGATTGGAACAGTCTTTTAATTAGATGTATTATATTTAAAAAGAACACTTTTGTATTTGCTTAGACTTTGTCAAATTTAATATTAATGTGTTTTAAAATTTTCTTATATTAATTGAAAATAGTTGTTGCAATATAATGTTCTTTTTCCACTTCTACATAAAACTGAAGATTTGAAAGACATTTGAAAGTTTCCTCCAAGTTGACAAATTAATTACATTTCTGAAAATCAACACCTTGTTTTAAAGATCGTAATATTTCCTCGAAATATTCATGGGATATTTCAAATACGTTGACACGGGAAAAGGTTTTACGTACTTCCATGTTCCTGCATTCATTTGTCTTATTTAAGATCATGAAAATATAGTAGAGACGTGTTGTTTATATTTCTTTGACCAACTCAGTTGAAGCGCCCAAGACCACCATATTTTACAAGACTACAAACGTAGAGGATGATTATTACATTTTGGAGGAGCTTGGAAGGTAAGTTGTAGGCTCACCTGTTGATTTCCTGATTTGATAGCGTGCAAGCTACCCTCTGTGTGTTTCAGCAGATTTTAAGTTAACATCAAAGACCTGCCAAATTCTACTGAATCAGTTTTTCTTTAATTTTTTTTCATCTATGGGTATTGTTTTATGTTATTTGCATATACATTATAAGTTAACATGTTTTTACAGGACATTGGTTCCCCCCCCCTCCCTTAGGCACACATAATAGTCTTGCAAGCCAAGGTCTGCATGGGATGGGATTTCCAGTTTTGGCCTGCAAGTATTTACTTGTTTTCAGGTGGTAAACAAACAGATCATAATCCTGTTGAGCCTCTGTTTAGTGTCTAGTCTTATGTGAGATGGACATAAATTTCAAATGTGTTTCTAGGCCTTCATCTTGCCTTGCTTTGCAATAAAAAAAAGAAATGCATCGTTTATCCCCTGCATGCCATTTCATTCCAACTCATGCTCAACTCCCTGTGGACCATAAGATACAACTGCCTGTAAATGATCACACTCACACTCTGACAAAATCCTTTTCTGCCTGTAGCCTATAGCTGGGTACTCATTTACACCTGAAACAAGTGAGGAAAATAGAGTGAAATACCTTCACAACTTTGTGAAAAAAAACCTAGGCCGGCCAGGGCCAACCACCGTCATCATGATTACAATAGTGCTGATTGCGCTATTAACCCAACAGACCCCAGCACAACCTACACGTCACGAGTACATTGTGTAGGTCATGGGAGGGTACTATGTCACATATTTTGATTATATTCGCGAGCAAGACTTTCACATCGTGAACGGTTTTGTGCCAATATGCCAAGCGTACTCTGTAGGCTGGAGGAGGTTACTTCGTCATTTATTTTGGTTGTATTCTTTATTTAGATTGACCAATCAGCACAAGAGGCTGACATCATGCGCTAAATATGCTCAGAAGCTCAGGTACTGGTAAAAATAAGGCTCAAGGGGCCACAGTTCAAAGAGTTTAGATTAATAGGCTTTCCAGGCAATATTTTAAATAATTCAACACTCAATACCTGAGATCATTGATTGTGGTAGTGGTGATTGAGCCAACAAGCAAAATTCATTCTGTTCTAAATATTTATTTCATGTAATATGCTCTTGATATTGTTACCATGGTCTCACTTACCAATACAATACATTACAGAGGTCGCCACAGTATTGTACGCCGTGTCATTGAGAAGTCAACCGGCCGGGAGTTTGCGGCTAAGTTCACACAGGTCAGGGAGGAAACAGACAAAGATTTCTTCAGACTTGAACTCAATGCTCTGTTGAAACAAGACAATTCTAGGGTGGAGAAACTTCACGATGCCTATGAAACGAAACGTCAACTCATTCTCATTTTAGAAATGTATCCTTACAAATAATTTTTGGTAATGTGAACATATTATACCTGGTGACAATTTTGTCATAATCCCGAGTTCTTTTGTCATTTATATTGTTTGCATCATGCCAATCTTTGAGAGAGACGGATTGATTTTAAGTGTATTTCTGTCATATCACTCATGTTTGATTTTTTTATATATTTTTTTGCTGGATTAAGTTGGCGTTGGTAGCCTTTTAGTTAGGTGGCTAGATGGAATGTTGAGGTCCTGGGTTTGAATCCTTGCAATGCTCACTCCGACATTGTTGGATAAAAGACACTGAACAAACATTTGCCCACTGGACCCAGGTGATGATGAGTACCAAACAATATCAGCTAGAGAGTAAAACTTGCAACTGACTAACATCCAAGGGACGACATATTTTCACCTGATTATTTCAAGCTACAGAAACTGGGAACATCCAGCTCTAGGGACCGTAATGGCCTTGAAAGAATATTATTTTGATTATGAGACATACATTTTTTTAAATGATTATGCTAAAAATTCAGAGTTTGTTTCTGTTCAAAAGCAGTCCTCGTATAATATGTAAAATCTTGTCAGATCTTGCCCCCTTCATGTAACCATTGTGGTCATTGGATCTCTCAGGCCAATTTTGACTTTTTGCATTTAATCAAATTAAAGAAGATTTGTCACTCTTCTTTGCATTAGAAAGGCAACAAAAAAGAGAAACAAATTCCTTGACCAAACAAAGTGTTAAGGATGGCACACTGATGGACAAAATATGTCAAGATGACCAGTGGTCAGAGGCCAAGGCTGCTCAGGTTGTCAAATCCTTGATTCAAGCCCTGGATGCTGTCCACAAAACTTACATTGTCCATTTGGATGTCAAGGTAATTCTAATTTCTTTGAAGATGAAAATTCTGCATGTTTATTTATCAAAATTAACACACACATTAGATCATATTTATCAGTTATAAATCGCGTCTTAATGTAAACAGATGAACTTATTCTTGATCATTTGTGTATCCATTCTCAATCATAGTCATAGTCAATCTCCTTTTCACATAAGTTTTCTTCTATACATGTAAAAAATACTTTTCATCTCATCAGTACTTATGAATACATCTACCACTCTTATGTCTTATGTCAGTAACATAAAAAGAACATAGGTTTTCGTTATATATGTATTCATTTGAAAATCTACAAGAGTTTAATGCAGGGGAGATTGTAGTCAGTTTTTTTTTTAGAAAATGTGAAATGAATAAAAAGAAAAACCACTCTGCCAGGTGACCGACAGCAGTGATAATGTATAATAATATATTGCATGTGAAATAATGAATGCATTGTGTGTATGTGTTTCTCTTTCTCTTTCTTTTCATTAATCTGTAAATGGCCTATTGGCCTTTCCTGCAGATGGTTTTACACTTTGAAATGAATTTGTTTAGACGTTGTTTGAATTGTTAAGTGCATGCACCATAAAGTAGCTTCTCTATGGAGATAATCCTTATGTCTCATATCATATTTTCTTATATGAATAGAACCAGAGGCCCCATATTTTGTTATTTCACTTGTGTCCACACACAGCATTGCGTTTATTATTTTAAATCTCTTCCAGCCCCTTAATCTGCGTCTCAAGTCAGAGGATTATGACTCCCTCACCTTGACAGATTTTGGTTTTGCAAGAAAACTTCCCATGTCCAGTGATCTCATTTTCAACTACGGAACCCCCGAGTTTTCTTCTCCCGAGGCAGTGAAGGCAGAGGCCATAACCCCGGCATCAGACATGTGGGCGGTCGGATTGATTACCCACATTTTGTAAGTAAAGTTTTTTGGTACACGGAATTTGTAGATGACGACCTTTATGGTATTGTTGTTCATAGATGATAGGATTTAATAGGAAAATTATCTAGTTAGAGTAAAAAAAAATTTTACACTAGGATGACTTTGGGGGGGGGGGGGGGCACTTGATTTGTTTTGGGATGTGAGATTTGTTGTTGGGTTTTTTTTTGTTTTTTTGTTTTACCATTTGATGTCACAGCTGGTTCATCCATTTGTGCTAGAATAACTGTGATCAAGGAAGGTTCTCTACATCTGCATTTTGCTTAGTTGACTCAGATGTTAATGAATTCTGAGAAAAAAGTAGGAAACATTGACAAGGATGTGAATCTCAAAATACTTGTGGATGAACTTGTATGTCTATGAAGCATCTGTATTGAAAGGAAAGACGTACAACCTACCAGCAACATTTTGATTTTAGTACATTGAAGTACTTCAACATCAGAGTTAACAAGAAGATGGAGAGTGAAAATAGATGATACATTTTCTATCATCATTAAAAAATCACTATGCTACGTGTTGCTTGGGACTCAAGGGAAAGTTTGAAGAACACACCATGCATTATTTGGGACTGAATGAGTCAAATAGATTGAGTCTATGTGCATGTGCAGGGATATTGATGCTATTGTTTCATTTATCTAGTACTTTCCATGTTGTTTGCTGCATTTATAAATGGGGTGGGGGGGGGGGGGACTCTGAAAGTCCAGAGGTGAGATGTCGGTATCTCAACTAAAAGGTAGTGGGTTCAGGCCCCGCCAACAGTTGAGAGATGTTCTTGAGTTTTTTCGAGTAAAAGTCTATCCCTCTGGTCTAGGTAGATGGATCGACACCTAGTCCCATCGGAGAAGGACGATAAAAAGGAGGTCTCGCGTGCAGATCACAACACTCTGTGAACGTTAAAGATCCCTTGGCTGTTTCCAGGACAGCCCAGGCAAAAAAAAAATTCTACCAAAAACCCTGAGATCACCTTAGTTGTGGATGTTGGTAAATCAAATCAAATCAAATCAAAATTAAAAGCGTTTATAAATGTCAAGTCTCTTTTGTTGTCTCCCACTAGGCTGACTGAGCTTCTCCTTTCCACGCTCCCACCGTCCCTGAAATGTTGACACGCATACAGACGTGCAACTGGACACTGGATGACAGTCTGTTTGCTAATCTTTCCGACAGCTGCAAGGATTTTATTCTCAAGTTGTTGATAATTGAGCCAGAGTAAGTCAACTCCTCTTCTGACAAAGACTTTCTGTCTTTAGTTATCTCCCTTTGAGTTTCTCTCTTCTATTTACACTTCATTATTTTCTTTTTGTCCTCCTCCTCCTTTCCTTCTTCTCCTTCCAGTCTCTTTCTTCACCTTGTTATCTTTCACCTCTTGTTATTCTCCCGTTCTGGTCAGTCAGTAGAGTGCCTAACTACCATCTAGGAGACCCAAGTTTGATTCCCAGTCCAGGCAAATTTTGCTGGCCCTCCTGTTGACCCAGCAGTGGCCAAGCTAGGTCTGTTTAGGCTTGGAAAAAGTAAAGGCGACCTGGAAATCAATGGCAAACTACCACACTATGCCGTGTGACTAGAAACAGCAGGACTCTACTCCTGGTTACCCTATGCTTGAGTCTGAATACAGGACTTACTTTACTTTTCTTTACCCTTCTGGTCCTCCTTATCCTCCCCTCTTCTTCCTGCTCCATTTTCTTCCTTTTTGTTGGTTTCTTGTACACTGAGTGAAACTAATGCTGTCTGCTGAGTGGATTACATTAGTATCTCTTTAAGTAGCATTTTCAGGCTTGGTTTCTGTTTCATGTTTGTTTTGGTTTTTGGAGTTTTGTTTTAGGTTTATTTTGTTGTTGTTGTTTTTGTTTGTTTTTTGTTGTTGTTGGGTTGTTTTGTTGTTTTGTTTTGTTGTTTTGTTGTTGTTTTTTGTTGGTTTTTTTTTTTGGGGGTGTGGTATGTTTTAATTGTCTTTTATATATAATAGATTTTTTCTGTGTCCCCTTTGTGCTTATTTTTCTTTTCTTTGTGTGTAAAGTGTGTCAAGTTTCTGACTATTTGTATTTAGTGCGCATTTTAACAAGTAATAGGCTTGGGTTCTTTTGGTGTTGTTTGTTGTTGAGTTTGGGGTCTTGTTTTGTGGGAATTGGGGCGGGACTTGATGTGAAAAGGAGGCTGCTGTATATGTAAATCCTTTTTTCAAATTATCTGAAGTATCTCAACCTTTAAAGTGTGTAAAAGGAATTTATTGCTGTATTGCTATTTAAATTTATTCAGAAACTATAGCTTCTTCCTGAATACTTTGAATTAACTAAAAATACCAATTTCTAATTTATGTCATTGCACCATTTTTCTCCTAAAAGAACTCGCATGACAGCTGAAGCATGCTTAGCCCATGACTGGTTGAAAGTGGCCGACAAATCCGACTCAGCCAAGGTTGATATTTCTCCAATTAAAACATTCCACGACAGACAGAAACAAGAGGTGAGGACAAACATCGTTTCCACTTTTTACATACCTTATTCTCAGACCCCCAATATCACTATCAATGATACTTAAAAACACCACAAGAAAGACACTACAACACCGCATCAAGCTCTCCTATCTGAAGACGAATTAATGACATTGTTACCACCACAACAACGCCTCAAGCTCTCCTATCCAAGACGAATTAATGACATTGTTACCACCACAACAACATTGTTACCATGACAACACAACAACGCCTCAAGCTCTCCTATCCGAATATGAATTAAGGCATTGTTACCACCACAACAACGTCTCAAATTAATGGCATTGTTACCACCACAACTACGCCTCAAGCTCTCCTATCTGAAGACGAATTAATGACATTGTTACCACCACAACAACGCCTCAAGCTCTCCTATCTGAAGACGAATTAATGGCATTACCACCACAACACCGCATCAAGCTCTCCTATCTGAAGACGAATTAATGACATTGACAACAACGCCTCAAGCTCTCCTATCTGACGATGAATTAATGACATTGTTACCACCACAACAACGCCTCAAGCTCTCCTATCCAAAGACGAATTAATGACATTGTTACCACCACAACAACGCCTCAAGCTCTCCTATCAGAAGACGAATTAATGACATTGTTACCACCACAACAACGCCTCAAGCTCTCCTATCTAAAGACGAATTAATGACATTGTTACCACACAACAAGCCTCAAGCTCTCCTATCTGAAGACGAATTAATGGCATTGTTACCAGACAACAACGCCTCAAGCTCTTCTATCCAACAAGACAAATTATATTTAGAGATATGATTAAACCACCAACAACGCCTCAAGCTCCTTCCGAAGACGAATTTGGCATTTTACCATGACACTACACCGCCTTCAAGTTTTTATCCAAAGACTCTAAGTCTTATATTAATGGCATTGTTACCACCACAACACCCAGCTCTCCTATCCAAAAGAATTAATGAAAGTTCAAGAAGAAGAACTGAAATTTAATTGTTTAGATTTTTTATCAGAAGACGAATTAATGACATTGTTACCATTCAAAAGCGCCTCAAGCTCTCCTATCTAAAGACGAATTAATGACATTGTTACCACCACAACAATGATTTTTTCAAGCTCTCCTATCTAAAGACGAATTAATGACATTGTTACCACCACAACAACGCCTCAAGCTCTCCTATCTAAAGATTTAATTAATGACATTGTTATTTTATTTAAAAAGGAAAACACAACAGAATAAATCAGAAGCTTAAACAACATAAAAAGATGAATTAATGGCATTGTTAAAGACCACAACAACTTGTTTCAAGCTCTCCTATCCTAAGACGAATTAAAGACATTGTTACCACCACAACAGTGGCCAAGCTCTCCTATCCAAAGACGAATTAATGACATTGTTACCATGACAACAACGTTTCAAGCTCTCCTATCCTGAAGACGAATTAATGACATTGTTACCACCACAATAACGTTCAAGCTCTCCTATCTAAAGACGAATTAATGACATTGTTACCACCACAACAACGCTATCCTATCCAAAGATGAATTAATGACATTGTTACCACCACAACAACATCTCAAGCTCCTATCCAAAGATGAATTAATGACACTCAAGGTTCCTATCCACATTAATGACAACAACGCCTCAAGCTCTCCTATCCAAAGACGAATTGATGACATTGTTACCACACCACAACAACGCCTCAAGCTCTCCTATCTAAAGACGAACTAATGACATTGTTACCACAACAACAACGCCTCAAGCTCTCCTATCCAAAGATTTCTATTGTTACCACCACAACAACGTTGAATGGAATGGCATTGTTACCACCACAACAACGCCTCAAGCTCTCCTATCTAAAGGAAATTAAGACATTGACAACTCAAGCTCTCCTATCTGAAGACGAATTATGGCATTGTTACTACCACAACAACGCCTCAAGCTCTCCTATCTGAAGACGAATTAATGACATTGTTACTTTGAAAGTGAAATAACAACGCCTCAAGCTCTCCTATCCAAAGATGAATTAATGACATTGTTAACCACAACAACGTCTCAAATCTGAAGACGAATTAATGACATTGTTACCACCACAACAACGTCTCAAGCTCTCCTATCTGAAGACGAATTAATGACATTGTTACCACCACAACAACGCCTCAAGCTCTCCTATCCAAAGATGAATTAATGACATTGTTACCACCACAACAACGCCTCAAGCTCTCCTTATCTAAAGACGAATTAATGACATTGTTACCACCACAACAAGGCCTCAAGCTCTCCTATCTAAAGACGAATTAATGACATTGTTACCACCACAACAACGCCTCAAGCTTCCTATCCAAAGATGAATTAATGACATTGTTACCACCACAACAACGCCTCAAGCTCTCCTATCAGAAGACGAATTAAAGACATTGTTACCACCACAACAACGCCTCAAGCTCTCCTATCCAAAGATGAATTAATGACATTGTTACCACCACAACAACGCCTCAAGCTCTCCTATCAGAAGACGAATTAAAGACATTGTTACAGCACCACAACTCAAGCTCTCTATCCAAAGATGAATTAATGACATTACCACCACAACAACGCCTCAAGGGCTCTCCTATCAGAAGAGAATTAAAGACATTGTTACCACCACAACAACGCCTCAAGCTCTCCTATCCAAAGATGAATTAATGACATTGTTACCACCACAACAACGCCTCAAGCTTCCTATCTGAAGATGAATTAAAGACATTGTTACCACCATAACAACTCAAGCTCTCCTATCTGAAGATGAATTAATGACATTGTTACCACCACAACTCAAATCAAGAAAAGATGACAGCAATAAAGAACGTAGCATAAGATGGAGACACATGGAGACAAGGGACAAATTATATTTAGAGATATGATTAAAACCACCATACTAGCATACATATTTGGCAAGCATCCCTTGTCTGATGCCTTTATTTGTATGTTTTATTTTCAAGCTCTATACTGTCTTCATAGTTTAATCATTGTTGTTGTTCTTGAAAACCCAGTGGAAGAGCTCTAAAAAGAAGAACAATTTATATTATTTAGTTTTATTGACAGATCATTGAGTGAAAGTTCAGAATGGAAGTGAAATTAATGGTTCTAGAATCACGGTCGATGATTTTTTTAGTTTAGAAGAAGAATATGAATGATTCAAAAGCAAGGGGGGAAAAGTTTAAATAATTAACAAGATTATCACATGTGTTTCATAATTGACTACAAGAATAAATAAAAAGTAAAATAAACAAATTGTAAAAAGTAATTTGAGTTTAGATTTAAATGGGATTTGTTTCATTTTATCTAAAAAGGAAAATAAGAGAAGTTCCTGTTCCTTTAAAGCTGTGGTGGCATCAGTAGCCAAGTGGTTAGACTGCTGGACATGGGACCATGAGGCCCTGGGTTTGCATCCTAGCAAAGCTAGGTCTGCCATTGTTTTCCTTGGGAAAAATACTTAACACGCATTATTTAGCACTGACTCAGGTGCAAATGGTTACAAGCACTAGCTGGGAGAATTAACCTGCATCAGACTAGTGTCCTGTCCAGGAGGTGATTTTTATCAGCTGTTCAGTTTCAGGCTATAGAAACCAGGACAAGCTCCAGCTCTATGAGCTCTAAAAGCCTTGAAGGAACTTTAAAGCTGAGGGCCCATAGAGCCTGAGACAGCCCTGGTTTCTATTGTGTGAACTAGAAGAGGTAATGAAACATCACCCCCTAGACATAGGGACACTAGTCTGGCCTAGGTTTCCCACACTCCTCAGCTGAGGCTGGTACTTGGTACCTCTGTGTATTGGTACTTGTACCTCTGTATTTGTATTTGGGTTGAATGGAAACAAATGGGTGTTGAATGTCTTTTCAAAGGAACACAATGTCAGACCCAACAATACGAGAACCTCATGTCCTCAAGTCTAAGAGTCTAACCACTAGCCTACACTGATGCACAGACACATGGGAGAATGAAGGATTTGAAAGAGAAATAACATTTAGATAAATAACAAGATAAATATTGCATGGTGACAACAAGAATAAGAATACTAATAAGAGAAGAAAAAAAATTATAAAACAGAAGACAGTGCATTTAGTGAATCATTACATAGAATGTATCAAAGTTGTTGTTTTTTTATCTCAGCAACTTGCAACATCCGTCAGAAGAGTTGCCATTCTGCAAAGTCTGAAACGCCTTTTGAAGGTGTGCCTGCCATTCAGGGTCTGGTGCCTGAGAAAGACCCTCAGACAGGGAAGTAATTCTGCCAGACACTGAGGAATACGGATTGTATCTTGACGACGAATCTTGGTGAGTAGATTTGACACTAGTTTGCTGGATTTTAAGAGGAGGAGGGTGTGGTAACATCGTCAACACGTCACAACAATTTGGTTGAACAAGCTCAGTCAAAGAGACTGAAATGATTCGTTGTTTTTGGGACTGTGCTTCTGGTTGAGTGAGTTTGGATTTTTTAAATATTGTTTTGTTATGCTTTCTAATTATTATTTATTTGTTTATCGTGTATATTTTATTTCTGGATTATCGATTTAGTTATTTAGTGGTTTTTTTATTTTTTTGTATCAGTCAAGATGATACTATCATAAAAATGGATCAACTCTCTCTCTCTCTCTCTGTCACTCTCTGTCTGTCTATCTGTCTGTCTGTCTGTCTGTCTGTCTCTCTGTCTGTCTCTCTCTCTCTCTCTCTCTCTCTCTCTCTCTCTCTCTCTCTCTCTCTCTCTCTCTCTCTCTCTCTCTCTCTCTCTCTCTCTCTCTCTCTCTCTCTCACTCTCTCTCTCTGTGTCTCTGTCTGTCTGTCTGTCTGTCTGTCTCTTTCTCTCTCACTCTCTCTCTCTCTCTGTCTGTCTGTCTGTCTGTCTGTCTGTCTCTCTCTCTCTCTCTCTCTCTCTCTCTCTCTCTCTCTCTCTCTCTCTCTCTCTCTCTCTCTGTCTCTCTCTCTCTCTCTCTCTCTCTCTCTCTCTCTCTCTCTCTCTCTCTCTCTCTCTCTCTATATCCCTCTTCTTCTCTATCTATAATACTATTTAACCTAATCTCTATGTATCAAAATTAATCATTCTCTCTCTCTCTCTGAAATATCTTTGTGGAGTTCTTGCCCTGATCTCATCATGTGTGTCTATGAATGGCAGTCCAGACACCTCTCTCGGACTCAGAACTCTTTCCACTAAAGGATGCATTACACAGCAAGGATCAGAGGTTACTCTCTCTCAGCGGGTTCCTCTGAGACAAGTGGACCTCCCATCTCTCTCTCTCTCTTGATCCAAAAGATAAAAGAAAGGTCTGAAGGATTTCAGATTATATCCCCTCTGAAATTCTTAAATGGAAATTTCTATAATACTATTTAACCTAATGTATGTATCAAAATTAATCATTTTACCAGCAGAAATATCTGCATGTGGTAGTTACTTGTGCCCTGATGTTTTAGAAACGCATCATGTGTCATTGGCAGGTATGAATGGCAGTCCAGACACCAACAAGGGCCGGACTCAGAACTGTTTCCACTAAAGGATGCACATTACACAGCAAGGATCAGAGGTTACAAAAGGGCAGCGGGTTCCGTGGATGAGACAAGTGGACCTCCCATAGACAGTGATGATGAACTTGATCCAAAAGATAAAGAAAGGTCAGAATATGAAGGAAATGTGGGGAGGGAGAGAATTATATTTGAAAATTTAAAAGCTTTTGATAGTATATAGTTTCAAATTCATGAGTTATCTGTTATGTTTGTTTTGTATGGTCTTGATTTTAGTATCTATGTAATTACTGTATGGTGAATGATGATGTCCTCACACACTCAGACAAAAGTGGAAATGGGCCGGCCATATGGCAAGATTTAAAGACAACAGGTGGACAAAAAGATGTACATAGTGGCAGACAACAAATGGACACAGAAACCCAGGAAGACTACCAACAAGATGGCATGATGTCATGTGGCAGCCAAGACAAATGGACACAGAAACCCAGGAAGACCACCAACAAAATGTCATGATGTCATGTGGCAGCCAATAAATGGACACAGAAACCCAGGAAGACCAACAAAATGTCATGATGTCATGTGGCAGCCAATAAATGGACACAGAAACCCAGGAAGACTACCAACAAAATGTCATGATGTCATGTGGCAGCCAATAAATGGACACAGAAACCCAGGAAGACCACTGACAAGATGGCATGATGTCATGTCATACAGCCAATAAATGGACACAGAAACCCAGGAAGACCACCAACAAGATGGCATGATGATGTGGCAGCCAATAAATGGACACAGAAACCCAGGAAGACCACCAACAAGATGGCATGATGTCATGTGGCAAAATAAATGGACACAGAAACCCAGGAAGACCACCAACAAGATGGCATGATGTCATGTACAAAGACAAATGGACACAGAACACAGGAACTACCACCCAGGAAGACCACCAACAAATGGACACAGAAACCCAGGAAGACCACCAACAAGATGGCATGATGACGTACAAAATAAATGGACACAGAAACCCAGGAAGACCACCAACAAGATGGCATGATGATGAACAAAACAAATGGACACAGAAACCCAGGAAGACCACCAACAAGATGGCATGATGATGTGGCAGCCAATAAATGGACACAGAAACCCAGGAAGACCACCAACAAGATGGCATGATGATGTGGCAAAATAAATGGACACAGAAACCCAGGAAGACCACACGATGACAAGATGGCATGATGATGTCATGTGGCAGCCAACAAATATGGAAAGAAATGATGTCATGTACAAAATAAATGGACACAGAAACCAAATGGACACAGAAACACAGAAAAGACCACCAACAAGATGGCATGATGATGTGGCAGCCAATAAATGGACACAGAAACCCAGGAAGACACCAACAAGATGGCATGATGATGTGGCAGCCAATAAATGGACACAGAAACCCAGGAAGACCACCAACAAGATGGCATGATGTCATGTGGCAGCCAATAAATGGACACAGAAACCCAGGAAAACCACCAGACAAGATGGACACAATAAATGGACACAGAAACCCAGGAAGACTACCAACAAGATGGCATGATGTCATGTGGCAGCCAATAAATGGACACAGAAACCCAGGAAGACCACCAACAAAATGGCATGATGTCATGTGGCACAAAGACAAATGGACACAGAAACCCAGGAAGACTACCAACACAAGATGGTATGATGACATTTTTTTAAACATTGACACAACGTGACAGTGGAAAGCAGGGAACATGTCTTGCTGGAAGACGCCTTGCACAGGGTTACATTCTACAGTGGATGGACCATGTCTAGTCATTATCCTAATCATCATCGTCGTCATTAACATGGTGAATGAATGAATTTGCATGGAGCAGGCGTTGCTATATATTATCTAGTTAAGGGAGAATATTTGACAGGATTTGTTCATGTCTCTTTGCTTTGTTTGTGTTAGGATGCGCACTATGAAGGAAAGGAAATCAATGGCAGAAATAGATCAGGAGGAGATCCCACCATCTCTCCAGAAAGAATTGGAATGGATGGAAGAGACGAAGAAGAGAAGGCGATCCAGGGATCCAGATGAGTTCAGCATTTCCTCCAAACGTTCTTCCATTGTCTCCATATCTACTGAAGGTATTTCTCCGTCTTGTTGAGTGTATACAAAATATTTGACTGAAAATTGATATCATGAATTCAGTTTGAATATTTGTATTACATTGTTATAATAGGACTTGAATGTTAAAATTGAAATATCTAGAGATTTATATCATGAATTCAATTAATATATTTTTATTATATCGTTAATTGAACTGAGACATTTTAATTAAAATATCAGAGATAATATATCCTGAATTAAAGTTAAATATTTACATTGCATGATTAATAATAAGAATAAACTGCAATGTTTTAACTGATTCAGTCCCACAGTGTTCAACCGCTGTGCCCAAAGCCCCTGGTGAAGCCACCCACTCAAGCAAAGGGGGTCTTAGTTTTAAAGCTATGGTGGCCCACAGACTGATAGTAAACATATGTTGTTATATACCATTGGTTTCAGGCATAAATGAGGAATCTAAATCCGGCAATAATATATATGTTTGAGAAATGATAATTGTGTTGTGTTGAGTTGGAAAAAAAGAAAAAGTTTAAACATAAAATTTGATTTTGTAAATTTCTACTTACAAAAGGGTTCCAACAGCTAGATATAATCCAAATTGTTTGACTTTCATGTATTCTATTACCAATTTATCTATCCATGTAAGACCACAAAATAAAAAATAAAAAAGAAAAAAAAATGAAAATTGTAGTATATCAACACAATCACATCATATGTTGAAACAAGTCAGGAGTAGATCTAGAGGGTCCAGTGACAGAACTAGCATCTACACTGTCATCTAGTTCTACAAACCTTCTCTTCCTACTTGGTCTAGACGTCGAAGGCCTAGGCTCTTCTAAGTCATTTTCATCATTATTAGAGTTAGATCTACTTTCACTTTCACTTTCACTAGTAAGGACACCAAAGTGGTGAAAACCTTCATTGATTACTGCAAACTTGGTTTCAAAATAAAGCCAAAAAAATGCAGAGCTATGTAGTAATTTACAGTGTTAGTTTCGAAATTCTAGTTTTTATATTCTCGTATAAATGTACTGAGCCATTGTCACTGGCTCATGGGACTCTACTGGTTTACCAGGCGTCGCTGTGAAGGCTCGTGGGACTGAATCAGTTAATTGAAGCATCAAGGTACTAGGCTTATGTTATAGATTCAGTTTAAATATGTCTTTGTAAGATTCTACTGAGTTTCAAACTTCCTTGTGCTGTCAAACAGGTGTTCCTGGGCCGGTGTTCAAGGAAAAGCTCCATGACATGGCCTTTGAAGTCGGTGACTCCGTGATATTGCGATGTGTTGTCGCTGGTCCACCAACCCCCACGTGTGTGTGGTACAAGAATGAAGAGCTCTTGTCTGAAGGAAACAGACTCAAGGTGCCAATATATCCATTACATTAGATTTATAGACAAAGGAGTGATGATTTAATTTTTACACATGATAATTTGCGGAATAATCTTGCATAATTTGTTAATAGAAATTAAGATGCATTGAATGCATTGAGGAATAATTAAAGACATCGAAAAAAGCTCAGACTTTAGATCATATTTGCATTTTTTTAAAATAGAACTCTTCTTGAAATTCGTAGAAAAGCTACAAAATATAAAATCTGTCCAAACTTTTGTACACTTGATGTGGACAAGGCTTCTAGATCTTCTTTTTTGTTCCTATTTATGGGCTTTGTTATAAGCATAAAATTGTATATTATTTTGTTTAATTCAAACTTTGAATGGACATTGTATTCCTATACATTATTCCATTGTTTTTCTACCACAGATGAATTTGGAAGAAGATGGAGAATCGACTCTCACCATCAGAAATGCCAAACCGTATGATGCGGGTGTTTACAAGTGTGTCGGTCGAAATAAATTTGGTCGCATTTCCAACAGAATGAGACTTATGCTCGGAGGTAAGTGGTTTAACCTTTACCTGAAAGGGTAATTCCAAGAATACAAAAAAATATGTATTGAATTTTTGAACCTCTGGTGCCTTCTCCTGCTTGGCCTTACAAAAAATTGATAAAAAGTTAAACTAAAAGAATTGTAATAGAGCTGCTTAATGCTTCTCCATATTAAATTTTCTTGGTTTCAAATTAATTTGTTTCTAATTAAGCTGCATATAAAGTAAAATTCCTTCACCATCAAAAGCCGTCATAGAGCTGGGGATTGTACTGGATTCTATGATGTGAAGTAAAAAGTGATAAGCGACAATAAGTAATCCCTCTACCAAGAGAAACAAAACAAACACAACACTAAGAAGAAAAAGTTGATTTCTGGGCAGGGCAGGGCTCTTGTCTGTCACAGGGTTGGCTCGCCCAGCTTATGATGGTCCATTCACACACCTGTGTTTTGTGGGATTTTGTGGTGTGTGAATTGTCTTTTGCAAGTAACACGATGTCAGACCTAACATTCCCAGGATTCAAACCCAGGACTTGATAGTCTATTTTCAATGTGGATTGTGAAGTGTAAAATGATTTATGTGAACCTAACATGAATTGCCTGAAAAGGACAATAAAGATTTATTATTAGTCCCCAAGTCTGGCAGCCTAACCACCAGGCTACCAATACTACAAGTTGCATAAAGTTAAGTTCCTACAAAGGCCATTGTGTGTCCCGGAATAGAGCCACCTCTTGAACAGCTTATCCCGGTTTCTATAGTGTGAAGCGGAACAGATGATTGTGTAATGAGCCATAGCTTATCCCGGTTTCTATAGTTGAACAGGCGCTGAGCACTCAGATGCAGGTTTTTACTTCTAAGCTAGTGCTTGTACCCATTTGCAGTCTAACCACTTGGCCACCAATTCCACCAATGATACTACAAGTTTCATATTGGCATGATCTTTTTCATATTGAAAGAAACATGAATTTAAGAATAGATGACTTTAAAGATAGTTGTATGAGAATTATTGTGTGTTGATACATCTTATAGCACATTCAAATACGACTTCATGAAATTATTTTGAAAACTTAACATCATGTTAAGTATCTACTGTGAAAACTTAATGAATGCAATGCTAACATTTTATTTTCGTTTGCTTTTTCTTTCTAAATTGAAGTTCATAAGCTAGTTGATGTATGTATTTTGTACTGACAGACGTTCCAGGCAGACCGGGTCGTCTCGTGGTTGGTCAAATCTCCAGCACAGAGGCCGTTGTCATCTGGGAAGCCCCCAAGTCTGACGGCAACTCTGGCATCTTGTTTTACAAATTGGATTACAAGACTAAAGGTGGAGATTTGATTTGGCTCTTTCTTGTTTTGTTGTTGAGGATTTGTTTTTGTTTTGGGTTTTTGTTGTTACTTGGGGTGGGGAAGGGGGGGACTTTTTGTTGTTTCTTGGGAAGGGGGTGGTGTTGATTTTTGTAGTTTGTTTTTTTTTGAGTGGGGGTGTGTTGAATCATGTTTTGCTTGGGAGAGGTGGGAGCATTTTTAGGGGGAGGGGCATTTCGTTTTTTTATTTTGTGTTTTTCTATGGGGTTGTTTGGGGGGTTTTTGCAATGGGGACAGGGAGAGAGATGGGGGAGGGGGTTATTGTGCAGAGAATGGGTGACATTCTCATAATAAAATGAAAAACTGCAATCAAAACTTTAAAATTATTCTACTTTGTATCAATATAATGTTGTTGTTTTGTGTGTGTGGGGGGGGGGGGGGGGATGTTGAGTTCAGGGCTTGCATTATTATTGTTTTTACTTTTAATTTCTCCATTCTTGCAACACATGATGGAGCAATGATGCTTTATTCCAATTCTTGTTTATATTTTTAAATTAATGTTTTATTATGTTAGTCACTCTGTCCATCTCTTACTTTTAACACTTGTCATAAGCCCCACAACTTTCCATAATCCCCACATCTTACATTTGTTACATCCAACATTTTTCTTCCATGAGTCCTACTTATGACTTCTTCTTCTTCTTCTTGCCAGGTAACCCGAGGTGGCTGATCGGAGCCTACATCCCTGAGGAAGCGGCTGTTGTCTCAAATCTGGAGCCGGGTACAAAGTACACCTTCCGCGTGTCGGCCACCAATAGAATCGGCACTGGCCATTACAGCTGGGCGTCTACTGACATTACAATGAAAGCTGAAGGTAAATTTTTTGGGGTCATTTGGCAGTGGGGACAGAGAGAGGGATAAGGGATAAGGATTGTAGGGTGGGAGGGATTGCGCAGAGAATGAGTGACATTCTCATAATGAAATCAAAAACTGCGATCACAACTTTAAATTTGCTCTTAACTGAATCAATATGATAAGATTTTTATGGTTTTTTTATTTTTTTTATTTAGTAAGTATTAGGTGTTCCAAAACATTTTATGTTCATTATACTAACAGACCTGTCTTGTGTTGTATACTTTATTTTTTAAATTTAAATCAGAGATTTTTATACTCAATCTTGTAAATTTGATCATGACGTGATATAGATTAAATGGTATCTAAAATATTATACCTTTTTTTTTTTTTTTAGCTGACAAAAGCTGTACACCTCATTGGTACATTTACATTATAGGGCGTCAGACTGCCTCTCGGGAAACTCAAATTCTATTCTTAGTTTGGGCAGATTTTTCTTAACCCTCTTGTCGACCCAGCAGCAAATGAAGAAGTAGGTCTATCCAGAGTTGATCAAAGTGAAGTCATGGAAAGCAATAGCAAGCTACTACATTATGCTATATGTGTGGACAAATTCTGGGACTCTCACCCTATGCTCTGCAATGGGTATGAGATGTTCTTTATGTTTACATATGTTTTTTACCTAATTGAAGTGTTACATTCATTGCCTTCATGTCTTTCTCTAGGGTCAGTTCCAATTACTACAGATAATTACCTTGACCTCCCACTGTTGAGAAGCCTACAGTCGCAAAAACAGCCATCCCTGCCATCTGAGTATGACGACATTATTCCTGATGGGGAACTCGGCTCTGAAAGAACAGAAATCAAGATTCAGCAAGCGCAGCCAGATTCACTCTACAACATTGGAAAAGTTTTTTATACAAGTAATTACCTTTGCCGCTATGCTGCAAATTATGTCTTTTCACTGCAAAGAGAGATGTACAAGTAATTACCTTTGCCGCTATGTCTTTTCACTGCAAAGAGAGATGTACAAGTAATTACCTTTGCCACTATGTCTTTTCACTGCAAAGTAATTACCTTTGCCGATGACTGTAGAGACAAGCAATTACCTTTGTCTTTTCACGCAAATATGTCTTCTTATGTCTTTTCACTGCAAAGAGAGATGAACAAGTAATTACCTTTGCCGCTATGTCTTTTCACTGCAAATAGAATGTACAAGAGATGTCTTTTCATGTACAAAGTAATTACCTTTGCCGCTATGTCTTTTCACTGCAAATGAGAGATGTACAATGCAATTACCTTTGCCGCTATGTCTTTTCACTGCAAAAAGAGAAAAGTAATTACCTAGATGTCTTTTCACAGATGTACAAAATTACCTTTGCCGCTATGTCTTTTCACTGCAAAGAGATGTCTTTTCACTGCAAAGAGAGATGAACAAGTAATTACCTTTGCCGCTATATCTTTTCACTGCAAAGAGAGATGTACAAGTAATTACCTTTGCTATGTCTTTTCACTATGTGAACAAGTAATTTTTTCACTGCAAAGGAGATGTACAAATCCCCATTTATCATAAGACAGCATGCAACTCATTACTCATATTTTATGTTATCCTGTTAGTTTTCTAAATTCTACCTTGAAAATAATTGCATATGATCGTTGGGAAACTTAATTAAAGAAGTTCAGGATTAGGTAAGATATGTGGGGTAGCTGAAAAGTAATGCACAGTCATCAAGATCTCAAAAAATACTAAATGGAATTACCTATGTGCTGTGTCAAATTAAAGCTCACGAGATAAATTTTATTTTTTAACAACATTGATATGTTTTATGACACAGACGCACCAATGATGAACTACCCGGTGAATGCCATCGGCGAAAAATTCAGAAGTCTTGTTCTGAACCAGGAGCACACAGCTTCTTGAATTTCACAATTGTCATTGAAATGATGTCCTGTGAAATCTTTTTTCTAAGTTTGGAAAAAGAAAAGAATCTGAAAGGACAAGATCAGGGTTGTACGGAGGATGTGAAAGAATTTCACACAAGTTAAGACGCTGCAAAGCATCTTGTGTTGCTTGCCTGGTGTGGGGATGAGCTTTATCATAATGGGGGATAGGATCATTCCACAGGTGTGATGAAACAGGAAATTTCTTCAGTGTTCTTCAATGTATCGACAGGAGTTGATGCTGTTACCTTTTTCCAGAAATTCTGTATGCCCAATACCCTCACAGCTACAAAACACAGTTTTGATGACTTTTCCTATTGAGCCGGGAAAAATATTGAACACGGGACGATAATTACGCATGGTGTTTTCTATGCGCGTGCGTTGAAAGAAAATGGGGTAATGTCTTGCAACAACTTGATGACTGTAGAAAACATTAGCTAATCTGTAATTTAACTCTTTAATTTGATATGTAACACAAGTCATTCCCTTGAATAGTTTTTTTAGTTATTCACGAATGTGCATTACTTGTCAACCTACCCTAGCATGATCTTGTTTTTATAAATGTTTATTAGTCCCCTTACTTTCTACATTGTCAACAGCACTGAAAATGTTTTTCTCCTGAGATGGATCTTTATAATTGACATTTTTATCAGATGGTCCTGTCTTCCAAGCTACTAACACAACACGTGCAAAACATCAACACATAATTTCTGTTTCAGGGGGAAATTCTTTGAGAACACGGCTTTGACCTTACCCTCAGAGGACGACAAAAAGTTCCTGATGAGAACCATACTTTCCTCCAAAGACGATGGTCTTCAAGAGCTCAACACTGTGAAGGCATTAAACCATGAGAGAGTCCTCAAGTTGTTCAATGCCTACGATGCTGATGAGCACATCCATTTGATCTTTGAACATGTGGAGTCAGAGCATGTGGCTCGTCACCTTTCTCATCACAGGAAGTACTCGGAAAACATGGTGGCTCTCATCATCCGGCAGGTAGGAATTTGTAAAAATCACCGCCAGATCAGAGACATTTTGTTGGCAAATCAGTTAATGCTTATATATCACTCAACCCTAGAATGCTCACTACATATAGTTTGAATAAAAGCATCAAAATTGAATCTGCATGATTTTTAATAGAACATAGGAGAAATAATGTGTTACCACATGTAATAGCCAACCCTACATATTCACGGGGATTTTTATCTTCCCGTCCAGGTGCTATTCGGCATAGAGTATCTTCATCGCCTTGGAATGGTTCACCTCAATCTCCAGCCAGCCTCCATTTTGGTCTCTCAGCGGGAAAGATGTGAAATCAAACTCACAGATTTCTCCTGTGCCAGGAAAATTGTCAGCCCTGACGGAGAAACGATGCCAAGAATTGGTTATGCTGACTTCCTTGGTAAGGCCTTACATTTGTGCATGTTGAATAATGCTTCTCTCACAACTTTTATATAAGTTCTAATAAAAGTTCTTATAAATTTTCTTGATCTTCATTTTGTTGTTATTGGGTTGTTTTTATATTAAACCTGTGGTATTAGTTGTCGCAGAAGTCAATATATGAATTTTAAGGAGAAAAAGAAAAACAAGGAAAAAAACAAAACAATATATGAGGTATATAAAAATCCGACAGATTGAGTTTACAGGGTGGCCATACTAGATTCTAATAAATGTTTATCCTTACCCTAAAGTTACTGCTTCTGATGGGAAACAGTCGATAAACAATCAGAACAACCAACCAACAAACAAATAAACAAACACTAGTCTGTTTTTATGCATATTACAAATTGATTTTGCCCCTTCAGCAGCATGTATGTGTTTGTATTTAGAAAACACTTTTTTTTTCACTTTTTAGATTTCAGTTATTAATTTTTTTATCGTAGTTTACAACACAGTGTATTGTCCTACTATCCTCTAAGGCAATTAATCCTGGACCTTAAATAAACAGCTGAGGGCAAGCAGCTGAAATGAAATATCTAAGAAGAGTAGTAGGAACAACTAGAAGAGACACAATCAGAAACACAAGAGATCAAACCAAAACAGATGGCATAAAAACTAAGGTTTGGACATATAAATAGAATAAATGATAATAAAAAAAGCTAAACTGGTATACAGCGCTAAAACCTAAGGTAAAAAATCAAAAGGCAGGCTTCAGAGAAAGTGGGAAGAAAATATAAAAGAGGTATTAAAGTAAAGAAATTTAACCTTCACAGAAGGCAACAGAAAATGCTAGGACAGGGTAGCCTGAAGAAAGACCCTTTTGGGCATCTAAACCTGTACACGGGAAGATAGAATGGGAACTGATAAATAAAGAAAGAAAGAAAGTATCTACTTATTTGTTTATTCATACATTCATTTATTTACCTTTTTATATTTTGGTCCTCAGCGCCAGAGGTAGTTGTTCAAGACTTAGTAGGATTTCCTGCTGACATTTGGGGAGTTGGGACTCTCACTTTCCTCCTGTGAGTTGATTTGCTTTTATGTGTTAATAGCTTGTCAACAGTAGAGAAGAATAGAAGGGGTCAGTTCAATATTGGGCCTTTGTCCATTTTCGTGAAAAACGAGACAGACAGATTATCCTAGGGAATAATTGGAAATTATGCTTCCTGAAAAGTGTCAACATGATATGATGAAAATACATCATGTTTACAGCCATTTGAAACTTGGAATTCCCAAAGCCAACAGTGCCAAAATCCATGGTTTTTGCCATTTTGCTCTAAATGACGTAATTGTGACTTAGGCTCACTATTGAAAAAAACCCTTCAATAATGGATATAACTTGTAACTAAGTGTACTACAGTCTATTGCCAGTTATCTGACTGCCAGTTATCCCATATGCTCAGATAACTGGCACAATTGAAACTAATAAATCTCTCTGTATCCGACTCCAACACTAGAAAATCGGGAATGATAAAAGTACAAATGCAATGAACTGTATTAGCATTTGTCATCACCTAGTACTATTCTGAGACTTTCAAATGGGTTTTTTCATGTCCAGGGTCAAATTCACTTATCCAACATCTCTGTTATCCAACATTTTTAAGGGGAATGGGCAAATGTCAGATAACTGGCAGTAGACTTTTTATCATTTATTGGAAAAGGAAATAAAAGAAAGCAGTCACACTATGGTGGATATCCTCTTCCTTTTCTTCCTTGTCTCTTCTTCTTCCTCCATCAGTTATTCTTCTTAATTCATCCTGAGATCACCAGATATAATAGATGAGGCTGTTTCCATGGAAACAAACAAAGCTCTTTTCTTTCCCCCTCCCAT
This sequence comes from Doris montereyensis, assembly GCA_037039925.1. NCBI lineage: Eukaryota > Metazoa > Mollusca > Gastropoda > Nudibranchia > Dorididae > Doris > Doris montereyensis. The sequence continues at coordinate 420,912 of JAXRKP010000029.1, read as the reverse complement.
TTCTTTCCTCCTAGTTCTGTGTGACCGCCTAAATGCCCGGTGCTTAGGAAGCAGAGAAAATGGGCAATTAGGCAAAATGAGCATTTAGGCGAAAGTAGGTCAGGGGCAACAATTTAAGGGGCAGGGGGGGGGGGGGGGGAGAACCACTAAGGAATTTCGTCCAGTATGATGCAGAAATTCAACATTTACGAAAAATGTAATGCGAGAAATAGGGACACCTGGAAAATATTAAGCTCTTTAGCACTGAGGCGCTCGCCATGAAGACCCAAAGGCGTAATAGATACAGCCAATGCAAGACAGGGGGCAATAAAACTGTTCACACCTTGTTCCTTGATCGCGATGCGTGCCCGGTCTATTAAAAACGTCAGGTAATTGAATACGACCTATGACATCAAGAAAGAGCCATGGGCAGAGTTCAAAGACTTAAATTTTAATTGCCCAGTGACAAACCAGTGCTTCAATGAAACAAAGGCTGTGCTGTACAGTGGGTGGAGTTATGAAGAAGACTGGTCCTCTTTTATTACAGTACATTGGATAGGTAATCAAGGCTGGTTACAATGCGTGTCACATTGTTGACGGGCATAAAAGCTCTATTAGCGAGGGGATCACATTACGTATGATTAAAAAAAGAATTTTTAATCAATTACAGACGTATTTTATGATAATTTGGAGAAAACGATACCTGCACTTGCCGTTGAGACCGGGCATTTAGGCGAAAATCTTGATTTTGAACGGGCATTTCGGTTTCACTGCGATTGCGGGCATTTAGGTGAAACGGGCATTAAGACGGTGGGGTGGGTATTTAGGTGAAATGGGCATTAAGACGGTGGGTATTTAGGTGAAACGGGCATTAAGACGGTGGGTATTTAGGTGAAATGGGCATTAAGACGGTGGGTATTTAAGCGGTCACTATTGTATTGTTGTTATTATTATTATTATTACTATTATCATTATTATAATTATTATTATTATTATTATTATTATTATTATTATTATTATTATTATTATTATTATTATTATTATTATTATTATTGTTATTGTTATTGTTATTGTTATTGTTTATATATTTATTATTATTATTATTATTATTGTTGTTGTTATTGTTGTTGTTGTTGTTGTTGTTGTTGTTGTTGTTGTTGTTATTGTTATTGTTGTTGTTGTTGTTGTTGTTGTTATTATTATTATTATTATTATTAGTTAAGTTTGATTACAGTATAAATTAAATGTTTAACAATAGTACAGTATCTTTTGATTTGTGTCATTGTTAAGAGCCTTACTGTTACTGTTATCTTTTATTGATAGCATACAAAACATCATATTGACCGTAATGCCGTATATTGTCATGTTTCAAATATTTTATTTGGGGAAAACATTGTACAAAGTTTCTGTTATTACGTAATATGATCTTACTGTACATCTATAAGTATATATAAAATATTATTTATTCATGGCATTGTGCAGCGCTTTGAGTTTCTGATAACTTTGGATATACACTATACAGATAAAATTTCCTTGAAAGACATTACGACCCATAGAGCTGGAGCTTATCCCGGTTGTGTAGTGTGAAGTGGAACAGGTCATGATAATCATCTCCTGGGCAGGACGATAGTTTGACGCAAATGTTTACTCCCAAACTAATGTTTGTACCCGTTTGTACCTGGGTCAAGTGGGAAAATGCGTGTTAAATGTCTTTCCCAAGGAACACAGCGTCTGATCTAGCTTTGCAAGGATTTGAACATGGGACCTGATGATCTCAAGTCCAGCAGCCTAACTGCTCAGCCACCAATGCCACACACTATATTGTAGATGCTATCTTCTATGATTTGATCCTTAAACAGATTTCTCATGTTGATATTTAAATGACAAATATTTTTTGTTTTCTTTTTTGTCTTTCATGATTCAGCCTGAGTGGCATTTCCCCGTTCCGAGGTCAGGACCACGAGACCACCCTGGTCAACGTGGCTCTCTGTCGCTATGATGCAGCTGATCTGTATGAGAACATTACCCAGGATGCATTGAGGTTTTTGTACAAAGTCATGAAAAGGCTTCAGTGTAAGTAATCTTTAAGAACAGTTTGTTTTGGGGTTTTATTTTCAAAGTGAACTAGTTTTACAAATTCATTGTGTGTGTGTGTGTGTACGTGTCCTTGTTTGTGTTTGTGTGCATGTGTGTTTGTGTGTGTATGTGTTTGTGTGTGTGTTTGCATGTGTGTTTGTGTGCTGGCGTGTAAATCATTGTCACTTTGTCTAAGACTGTCTCTGTATCTCTTTCTCTTTGTCTGTGTCTGTCTCTCTGTTTGTTTGTTTCTTACTCTCTCTATATATATTGTGTGTCTATCTGTCTGTTTCTCATTCTGTCTGTCTGTCTGTCTGTCTGTCTGTCTGTCTCTCTCTCTCTCTCTCTCTCTCTCTCTCTCTCTCTCTCTCTCTCTCTCTCTCTCTCTCTCTCTCTCTAATATTATCCTGTGGGAGGTTGGTGGGAGCTATTGGTAGGTCCTGCTCCTTTCATTTCTCTCTTTCATTTACATCTTTCACTTTGCTGTTTCCCTCTGGGTTCACTCTGGCATCACCGCATTTGGTGGACAGAGTAAATTTCAATAAAACAAACTCTTATCTAATCTTCAATTTAGACCATGAGCATATGTATAAATTTGCATGAAGAGAGATCTACATTTTCATTGCTGTGTTTGAGTCGCAGATGAAAGCCCCTTCAACAGACTTGTTCTTACGATCATTCTGTGTTTAAAAAATCATGACAAGACAGATAATAATATCAAAGAAAAGATGACTGTCACATCTATAAGCTGTCTGTTGTAATTACGCCAATAACTGGTTTCTACAACGTACTATTCAGATTCAGAAATCAAACAACCAATACCAACACTTTACCCGCTTTCCCAGACTGACACACCTGAAGCTATACCTGAACGTACCTAGATTATTTAATGTTGATTGGTTTGTTGTTTTTTGTTGTTTGTTTTCCAGCAATCGTCTCACTGTGCCAGAATGCCTTGACCACAAATGGCTCCAACTCTCAGACAAATACGTCAAAGACAGGGAAGGAGCTATTTTCACGTCAAACACTCTAGCCTCTTTCGTTCAAGAATATGACGCCATTCGCCAGAAGGAAGATTTCCAAACAGACTTTCAGCAACTCTCCTTGCCAATACAAATGGCCAAAGTTTTGCCATATGAAGAGCGAGTTCAGAAAAGAGAATCAGAGAGAAAAATGGTAAGTTCAAAATATCTAAATTTCTCTCCCTAAATGCTCACTTCCATCAAATTTTGTTGTTGTCCTTCTGCTTCTTCTTCTGCTTCTTCTTCTTCTTCTTCTTCTTCTTCTTCTTCTTCTTCTTCTTCTTCTTCTTCTTCATAATAATAATAACTGACCAACTTCACTTTTGAGTATTATTGTCAGTACACATATTTTGATTCAACCCAAAAGTATAGATCCAATTTTAGTCTTAAAGTGATGTGCTCAATTCTGTTTTTAAAGTCTTCAGTGCTCCTGCTGAGTTTTGTTTCTGTTGGCAGCCTTACTGTACTAGGGTAACATGTGTGCAAGGGACAATTAATGTTTGAAAGTGGAACCATGTATGTTTGACAGCCTGATCTGATTGTTTTAGTATGAAGTTTAAGGTGATGGAATAAGCAGTCGGCCATTTATAGTTTTTGAACAAAATATTAATTATGTTTCTGGCTCTATGTTCTTCTAAAGGTATCCTGTGTAGAGACTGTGGGTTGTTTAGGCTATGTGAGCAATGTATGGGGACTAAGTATATTGTCTACTGCACTCTAGCTTTTTAAACATTCATAGACTTAGTGTCACTGTGATATAATGATTTTTGCTTTTTATAAATCTTGAACTGTAATGTATACCATGCTTTATTGTCCTTGTGTAATATAAAGTGTATCTTGTTATACTGTGAATCCTGATGTACCACCAAGCCAATGTGCCTGTATTTTGTAACAATAAAGATAGATCTTATCTTATCTTATCTTATCTTATCTTATCTTATCTTATCTTTTTTTGAAATAGAAAGAAGAGGAAAGAAAAAATCAGCCAAAGAGGGTCAGAAAAAAGAAAAAAAATTAATTTGGCCTTGAATTAAGAAAGGGACAAAATAAATATGTGCAGACAGTGTATGTCTGCAACAAAGACTATTGAACACTTTGGTTACAAAGTCTTATGGTATATAAACTAATCCTCTTACTAAGAGGTTTGAGGAAAAAAGGGCAAAATTAAGTTTAGCCAAGATCTATGGAGATGTAAAGGCTGATTAAATTCTCGGAACAAGATGAAGACTTGGCAGACAAAGAGAGATTACTCCAGATATCAAATGAATTTGTCTTTATTTCAAAATCGCTGGGGTTTTTTTTTGGTAATATTTAACAATTGAACCACATAGAAGAATGCACCGCCCCACTAAGACAAACATTGCCATGATGCCAATAAGGTAAATTTAGCAATCAAAATGTTTATCTAAATACGTCTCCATGAGGAGCGGGCTATATTGCCTTTTATTTTTCATTTTGTCTCATGCTCATGCTCGTAATTTTGACTTTTGGCTTTTGTTTCTCATTCCATCTCATAACTTGTGACATACTGAAGACATCATCACTCAAACATGTAGAGTTTAAGGAATCGTCAAGTTTGCGAAGAAAGGTGGATTCAACCCTTACTCTAGAGGAGAAACTTCAAATCAAGGCGAACAAACTTGCTCAAGACAAGGCACAGAAAGAGGAACTAGAGCCAAAGGAAAGTGAGAAGACAGACAAAGTCGTGGGAAAAAAATCTACGGATGAAGTGGAAGATGGAAAGAAGAGTGCAGATAAAAAGGGGAAAAAAGTAGACGTGGATGTAAGCAGTGACAGCACCGCAGCCAAATTAAAAACGGAGCCTTCTGGGGGAAAGAGTGAAAAAGCAGTAGAGAAAAAGAGTGTTGAGAGCACTCAGAAAAAGCATGAAAGTACCACAGAGAACAAGAGCGAAAGTACCACAGAGAAGAAAAGCGAAAGTACCACAGAGAAGAAAAGGAAAGTACCACAGAGAAGAAGAGCGAAAGTACCACAGAGAAGAAAAGCAAAATTACCACAGAAAAGAAGAGCGAAATTACCACAGCAAAAAAAAGCGAAAGTGCCCCAGCGAAAAAGAGCGAAAGCACCACAGAGAAGAAAAGTGAAAGTACCACAGCGAAAAAGAGTGAAATTACCACAGATAAGAGTGGAAAAAGTACCATAGATAAAAAAGGAGCAAGTCCCACAATACTGATGAGCAGTGAGCAACAAGACATGAGACAGGCCAAGCTGGAGACAGCATTGGACAAGGGACAGGTTTTGCCAGACACAAAGAAGCCGCAGCAACCAAAGTTACTCCCGCAGTTGAAAAAATGGCAGAGACCGTAGCCCAGAAAGCTGTAGAGGAAGCATTGCCTGCCAAAGAAGTCACAACAGAAAAATAAAAACATCATCAAGCTGATTTTGAGCACAAATGAATTTTCACATAAGGTTTAAGCGTGCGTCCTAAAAGAAAAAACCCCATTGCTGTTGCCGTGATTTCTTGCCGCTAACCAGAGATTGATTACACCTGTGTTTCAATACCTCTTTAATGCCACAATATCTTAACTTTATCGTTACACAAATTTTTCTCTACAGGTATTGTAAATCAAATGTCTGGGGTGTGTTGAAACCCACAAAATCTACTCCAGAATCTGTTCTTAAAAAGCAAAGAGTCAAAATTCTTAGAATTTATGTTGTTTTTTTCTACTTAAGTTTTGAATTACTTTGAAAATCCGTTTGTCTTCAAGACTTTCTCCTGAAAAAGAACCACCTGAGCACGATGTTAAAATGAATTCATTAAGAATGCCCTCAGGAATATTCAGCCCAGTTAGCCCAGTTTAATCTACGCTTTTTTCGTTTGATTTCATTCGATTTTACACACATCCAACAACTAAGGTGATCTTGGGGATTTGAAAGGATTTTTAAAAATGTTGCCTTACTGCCCTATAAATAGCCATGGGGTATTTAATCGCACGGATTGTTGACATCTGTTAACGGGACCTCCTTTTTAATGTCCGTTTCCAATAGGGCAAGGTGTTGATACACCTGCCTGGACCAGGGGGGATAAGTTTTACTCGTAAAAACTAGAGAAACTTTTTCAATTGTAGAGGCTTGAACCCACTACCTTTTGGTTGAGAGACCGACACCGTGCCCCTGGATTAGGCCACACAAGAGACCAGCCATAGGGACAAAAAAATTGCATGGTTTTACCCGTCACCCATTGTCCATTCATAATTACCAATTTTTTCCCTGTGAGGTGAACCCTTCATGCTTCACCCGGAACTGGAATTGATTTTTGTGGAAACAAAGTAAGTAACCTCCCTACCCGCACAAAAATTCACTTCACATTTCTGTTGTTTTTGTATTGGATTTGTTGTTGGGTTTTTGGTTTTCTTCAATCAGTTTCGGAATACAATCAATACTTTCCAGTTTCACAAAAGTCATGTGGCTTATAATGTAGTTTAAATTTATCTCAACATTTGTTGAAGAAAGAAATGTCACGTCACCAACATATACTCCTCAATTCATTTGTTTCCACGGTTTAAGAAATATTTGTGACTTTAGGGAGAATGCTGCCACTCTTAAAGATAATTACAAAACATTTTTACAAATAATATACACCTTTGGTTTCCCTGGATAACATCTTGCCTTTGATAAATCTGTGTCTGATGTCTTCCTTTTTGTGTAGTAACTTTATAAGGGATATTGTAAAGGAAGAAAGGGGCACTGAGACATGACAAGCAAATAATAAAGAAAAATAAGCATTGCTTTTCATAGGTGATCTCGGGTTTTTGATAGAATTTTAAAAATTTTGCCCGGACTGCCCTGTTAACAGCTAAGGGATCTTTACCCTGCATAGAGTGCTGTGATCTGTACAAGGGACTTCCTTTTTATCGTACATCACGTCTACGACAGGACTAGGTGTCAATCCCCATACCTGGACCAAGGGAATGGGTTTTTCTGGAATTAAAACTGAGAAAATGTTTCAACCTGTCAGGCACAGACCCATAACCTTTTGGTTGAGAGGCCGACACCTTGCCTCTAGACCACCCTGTATAAGCATTGCAAAAATTTTTTTTGTGTGTAAAATGTACCACCAATGTTATCTGCCTTGAGTCTCATCTGCTGTGACACCGGCCTGATGTATCTATTTTTAAACTATCCGTCTATCGTCATGGCAACCAAAGACTACTATGTAACTTTGAAAAGCGTGTTTCTAATTTAATTTCTTTTGTTACTTTATTTGTTTGCATGTTGTTTTGTTTTTTTTTATTCCTTTCATTTTATGATGAATCTTTCAAACGGGTAGGAAAAGATTGACAGCACAAGCTTTTCCCATAAAATGATGTAATTTAAGAAAATGTATTGATTTATTATGACTGTGTATGATTATGAAAAGAAAAACAAACAGATTCTGATAAATAACTGCAAGATATTGGGAACAAGGAAGATAAACAAGATACAATAGAATGTCTACTATTTGTTCAAAGAGCAAGTGACAAGTTTTAGTTTTAATTTTAATGTCTTACAATTCCTTTTTGAAGTGGGTTTCAATAACCTTATATGAATGTAGAAATCTGTTTTATTCTTATATAAAATTAATGAAGGAATTCCTCCATAACTTGCAAAGTATTAAATCATTTCCATTTCAAAACAACAAATTACAAAAATTTCATGAAAAAATAACCAATAAAAAAACAAAAGTAAAATATTGATTTCTATTTCTATTTCCACTCCACAGTTTTAAAAATGAAGTGGAAGATTTTCAGCAGAAATTCCAAGTTGAATACGTCTGTGAAACCGGAGACAAAAGAGAATTTCTTCCAACTCTTTGATGATCAACGAGTGAAAACAAAAAACAAAAGTGCATGCAAGGCTTGCTACCTAATGCTGCCATGTTATAGCAGTGAAGAAAAATTGATAAATGTGTTGTTGTTTATTTATTATAGATTTATTTATATATATATACACACCCATGATTTTGTGTAATAAGTGTGGATTTACAAAGGTGAAATCATTAATTACATTAGTGAAGTTTTTAACTATACACAAATTTCACATTATAGCAAAGTCACTGTTACAGTAATATTGTATTGCTTTTGTAATAATGACTCGTCATTCTCATTTTTGGTTGTGAGTTTTATTTTTTCCCAAAAACTGAATTCTGTTGTGTTATAGTTGAATGAACCTGTAAAAGAATGTTTACCGTGAATACTTAGAGAGGATTTGTTATTTTAAATTTTTGTGTGTGTGTTACGTTTTGCACAGAATAGCTGTTTACAGTATTGAAATGAATTAATACATAGGTAGGATGTCTATGTAAATATTTATTTATTGTGAGTGTATTATAACCTATAAGCTGTAGAAAAATTTTGCCCAATGATTTTCTCCATGAAATGTCCTAATGGAACCTAAGTATTATTGTAATTTATGATTTTGTTTCTACAGTATTACCATGTGTTTTACGGACATGATTTTGTTTCTACAGTATTACCATGTGTTTTACGGACATGATTTTGTTTCTACAGTATTACCATGTGTTTTACGGACATGCAATTTACCATCCAGTATTAATGTAAAGTAAAATCAAAAGATGGAAAGAAAAACAAAATTTGTGATATTATGTCATTATACAGGGCTTTTAGTTGTGTGACTTAATTTTCCTACAAATCTGTGTGGCCTTTGAGCAACTGCTTCTGTTTTAACAACCTCACTTTACTCGCCTTACTAGTATCAAAGTTTCCTCTTTTGTATGTGATATATTGGGAAATATTTGACACGTAAAAGTCATGTGGTAGATTCTGATTCTATCGATACGATTTTGAAAAATATATGCATATTATAATGTTTCATTGCATGTATGGATGATTAAAGAAAATCCCACAATACACGTAACATTATTTGACTTTGTCGTAGAGTGTCAACAGTAAAAGAACAACTATTTTCACACTTTTGGGACATAGTTTTAGTCTTTATTAATATTAATATTTCAATTGAGTATGTTAATTGTCTCATTTCTACCTTCTTGACTGAACTGTAACTTTTAGTTGTAATCTGTTAGTCAACAACGCCAGACGATTTTTTTTACAATTCTTGCTTTACACGCCTAATTTTCGTACCTTGGAAGATGTGTTAGCCTTCTTTACATTCATTTCATTTCACTTTGCCAGAGTGTTTAAATATCAATCATGTTTGGAGTTTTTGTACTTTCTAATGCTTGAGGCTTTCTTCACTTTCATCAAATTTCATGTTCTTAAGATTTCAATTTCTTCAATATTGAGCTAACCACTTTAACTTTAACGCCCTTTGTCTGACCTTTCTTTATTCTATATTCACACATCCTTCCGTGCAATAAATTTGATACGTTGCAATAAGATCAATGTGAAGCCTTTGCCCTGCGCAGCTATTCATTACCAGAACTATCTTTGTTAGTAATGTTAGCTGACGCGATACGCGTGTAACACTGCCTTGAGCCAAGAAACACTTATTTACTTGTTTATTTATTTATTTATTTATTTACCTTTTGTTTGTTGGATGTTGATTTTTTTTTTTTTTCAAGTACAGCAGCCATATGATGAAGAAGTGTCTGTCTATTATCATTAAATATTGTAATCCCAGTTGAAGGAAAATGTTTCAAGTTCAAATCACATTCTTGCTGAAGAAAATAATAGGACACGGGTTGTAAGGTTTCAATTGTATTTAGAAAGCTAATATTTGAATGTCAAACACAGAATTGAGGCTTTGTTTAGCATAGATATATGGGATGTGAGAGATTTTTCATAGACAGAAGCCTAAGACACGAACAAGACAAATGAACAGTCCTTCATTGCCTTGTGTTTAGTGCCCTCACTTCTCTTTGACGTCAACACTTATCAGCTTAAGATTAGATGGTCCTTCTGTATCAAGACTGTACATAATGCAAGGAAGAGTTTATGCCTTTAAATCTGACACGGAAAAAAATGGATTCTATTTTCTCATTCTGTTTTGCCTCAATATAAGAATAAAGCCTTCAGGATTTACCCTATTCACCAAATGCAGTGATCTCAGGATGAATTAAGAGGAAACAACATGTGGGAAGAAAGATAAGAACAAAGTTGAAAGGAAAGAAGTAGGAAGTATCTACCAGCAGCGCCCATCAAACTTCCCACATTCACTCCAAAAAAGCCCATTGAGACATAGATTTAGATTTCAAAACAATGTAACTAATAAGGTGTAGAGTCCCAGCTTGATGATAATGATATATGATAAAACATTGCAAATTCTGGGATCACAATAATATAATGATGATGATAAACACCATGTTATGATGACTTGATGACCTGGATGTTTAGTTGTTTTTTTTAAACCCATTGTAGATTTCCATTGCTGTGATGATAGAACCAATGTGTTACGTTATGCCTTATGCCCTCCATCCATGATGCATTGCATGGCCTTAGTGGTCTGCCTCATCCTCCAAGGTAGAGCAACTCCTTTTGGTTCTCTGCATTGCTTTCAAACCCTTTTTCTTTTTCTTTTTTTTCTTTTGACTACAAAATACACAATAAACTTGCCACCTTGCACACTCATATAACGGCTGAACGAGTGAAATGACGGACAAATTTGTCCTTTATGTTCGTTTGGTTTTGATGTCCAGAGAGGAAAGATTATGTGAACGTTTATACCATGTTTATCAGCCAGTAGCAGCTAACAAAAATTGTGAAGGAAGGAAGAGAGAGAGAGTGTGAGGGGGGGGGGGGAGGGAGAGGGGGGAGAGAGAGAGAGAGATACCCTATCCGCCATTGCGATGATCTCAGAGTGACTTAAGAGGAAACAGCAAGATGAAATATAAGTGAAAGAAGGAAAGGAAAGGAAAGAAGCAGGACCCACCAGCAGGGCCCGCCAACCGTAGAGAAACAGACAGACAGACACTCAAAGAGATGGAGACAGAGAGAGAGAGAGAGAGAAGAGACAGACATATAGAGAGAGAGAGAGAGTGAGGATGATTTTGAATTTATTAATTTACTTGCATCCACAACTAAGGTGATCTCAGGGGTTTTAGTAGGATCTTTAATTTTGCCTGGACTGCTGTGCTAACTGCCAAGGGATCTTTAACAAGTATAGGAGTTTGTAATCTGCACACAGGACCTCCTTGATATCGTCCATCTCCGATGGGACTTGGTATCAATCCACCTATCTAGACCAGGGGTTGGGATTTACTCAAAACAATTTGGGAAAATGTTTCAACTGTAGGGGTTTGAATCCCATCCTTTTGGTTGAGAGGCTGACATCATGGCTCCCATGAGAGAGAGAGAGAGAGAGAGACACACACATACAGAGAGACAGATAGACAGGAATAGCTGAGCGAGTTTCCAACAGACAAGAGTGAAAGAGCCAGAGAAAGAAAATAAAGAAAGAAAGATGCAATGACGGAGACAAAGATAAACCAAAAGCTGCAGAGAGACAGACGGACCATTGCGGTGATCTCAGGGTGAATTAAGAGGAAACAGCAAGATGAAAGATAAGTGAAAGAATGAAAGGAAAGAAATAGGAGGAGCTACCAGCAGGCCCCACCAACCGCCCACAGAGAAAGAGAAAAGAGAGAGGAAAAGAGATAGAGAAGAGGAAGAGAGGTGAACACCAAAGATGTTAATTTGCTTGTTTCATTGCAATGTAACCATCCACAATGTGTTGTGATCTCATGTTGAATTAAGGGGAAACAGCAAGACAAAAAGACATGGTAAGGAGTGAAAGGAAAGAAGCAGGCCAGGAGCACCAGTCAAATACAGCACGAAATAGAAACCTGAGAGGAGAGAAAGAAAACAGAGAGTTTGAATTTGATTGGATTTTACAGACATCCACAACTTGGGGGCTTCTGGTGGGATTTCTAATTTTGCCCGTACAGCTCTGTAATAACCAAGGGATCTTAAATGTGCACAGAGCCCGTACTGCTCTGTAACAGTAACAGCCAAGGGATCTTAAATGTGCACAGAGCCTGTACTTCTCTGTAACAGTAACAGCCAAGGGATCTTAAATGTGCACAGAGCCTGTACTTCTCTGTAACAGTAACAGCCAGGGATCTTAAATGTGCACAGAGCCTGTACTGTTCTGTAACAGCCAAGGGATCTTAAATGTGCACAGAGCCTCTTCTCTGTAACAGTAACAGCCAAGGGATCTTAAATGTACACAGAGCCTGTACTGCTCTGTAACAGCCAAAGGGATCTAAAAATGTGCACAGATGTATCTTACATGTGCACAGAGCTGCCTGTAACAGCCAAGGGATCTTAAATGTGTTAACAACAGTAACAGCCAAGGATCTTAAATGTGCACAGAGTCCGTACTGCTCTGTAACAGCCAAGGGATCTCTGTAACAGTAACAGCCAAGGATCTTAAATGTGCACCTAACCCATACTGCTCTGTAACAGTCAAGGGATCTTAAATGTGCACAGAGCCCGTACTGCTCTGTAACAGCCAAGGGATCTTAAATGTGCACAGAGTCTGTACTTCTCTGTACCAGTAACAGCCAAGGGATCTTAAATGTGCACAGAGCCCGTACTGCTCTGTAACAGCCAAGGGATCATAAATGTGCACAGAGCCCGTACTGTTCTGTAACAGCCAAGGGATCTTAAATGTACACAGAGTCCGTACTGCTCTGTAACAGTAACAGCCAAGGGATCTTAAATGTGCACAGAGCCCGTACTGCTCTGTAACAGTAACAGCCAAGGGATCTTAACTGTTCACAGAGCCAAGGATCTTAAATGTGCACAGAGCCTGTACTTCTCTGTAACAGTAACAGCCAAGGGATCTTAAATGTGCTCTGTAACAGAGCCTGTGCACAGACTTCTCTGTAACAGCCAAGGGATCTTAAATGTGCACAGACTGTTGAAAAATGCACACAGGACCTCCTTGTTATCGTCCATCTCCGATGGGAATAGGTGTCGATCCACCTATCTAGACTTTGGGGGGGTGTAGATTTTACTTTTTTTAAAGAAGCCTTGAGAAAAAATGTTCATCCCTCCAGGATTTGAATCCCTTACCTTTGGGATGAGACGACACCTTGCCTCTGACTACTTTGAGTCCCTGAAAACAGGGAAAGACAAAGAATGAGTGAGAGAGGAAAGGGGAGAGGGAAAGCGGAGAGGGAAAGCAGAGAGGCAAAGGGGAGAGGCAAAGGGAGAGGGAAAGCAGAGAGGGAAAGCAGAGAGAGAAAGCGGAGAGAAAGCGGAGAGGGAAAGCAGAGAGGGAAAGCAGAGAGGGAAAGCAGAGAGGGAAAGCAGAGAGGGAAAAGGGAGAAGAGAACTTTAAAAGAAACACAAACAACCATACCATTTGGCTTTCTTTCTTCTTTCTTTTTTGGGGGTTGGGGGGAGGGGGAGAGATCCACGGAAAAAAATAAATCTTAATTCACACTCACACATACACAAATGAAAAGGCTGAAAAACTTGTCAAATTTTATGAGTGAAGTATTTATCATTCTGAAAATGACATAACATCAAGTTTATACAACCCGGAAAATATCACCACATGAAAGTTAACGTAAAGTAAGGAGAGTCAAATGTATAATAAATCTTTATGACACTTAATTTATGGTATATTTAATCATTATCATACTGAATACTAAGTGCATTTTGATCACTATCACACCAGTAAGCAAAGTTCCTAAAATAAGCCTGGAGGCTCATAAACCCAAAGTTTGTCGCAATTTCTGTAACACATAAAGAGTAAAAGAAATCAAAGTAGAATTCCTTTCTAAAAGGCTGAAGTGCTTATATAGCCAGAGTTTATTTAAGTTTCTGTGGCATCAAGTAGAACAACATGGGATGGTACATCATCCTCCTGGACAAGATGCTAGTCTGTCACAGGTTGTACTCCCCAGCCAATGCTGGTACACATTTGCACCTGGGTAAAGAAAGGGAAATGCTTACTTATATAGTCTGTCCCAAGAAACACAACATTAAGACATTTCAGGATTTGAACCAATGACCTCATGATCCAAAGTCCCACAGCCCACCAGTCGGCCACTATAGCACACAAATTAAAAATGGGAACAAACAATTGGTATGAGATGGTCTCTTGGACAGAAACCACTGGTCTGTCGTTACTACAAGTTTCATCTACACACTCTCTTTTAACCTTCTCTGAGTACACACACCCATTTCACGTCTGGATGGAATGAGGAATCGCACCATGACGAGGGACATGCCGGGCTTAATAAATAGTCAGATTTGAACCTGTGACCTCATGGGCCTTGGGCGCATCTCCTTCCTACCATCTGGCCCACTAGTATCACCATCATCCGACACGATTTTTTTTTTTTTAAAGAAAAAAAGTTCAATCTGGCCAGAAACAGTAAGCTGTGTATGAATCCAAGTTAGACTGCCATTATGAATGTGTTGGAGGTCATGATGGTTAAAGATTACTGACATAACATTACTGACAATTTTACTACCCACTTCCACTGTTATTACTATTTATAGATGGTGCTCTACTAGTTAGCTGGCTGTCCAAGCAGAACATAAGTCTTGATATACATTTACACCAACTGACCCCTTTGTACAAGATGAAGATATGATGTTATCAATATCATGCAACATTTTAAGTATCAGACTGGAAAAGCTCACTCAATAAGATTAAGAAGCAGGTAAAATCTCCCCCTCACATCCCCACACCCCCCCCCCCCCTTTTTTTAAAATGAGTCCCTAGAAACATTAATTAAAGACATCATAGTTTCCCATCCAAAACTGAATCCTTTTTCACATCTTTAAATGAATGACTAGAAACAGAATGAGCATTTCCAAAGTCATCACAGATTTTCAACCAAATACCTGTTACATGTAATGTGCTTTCTTTTTTTTAACTCTCCTTTAAACAAACACCTAACAAGAGATTTCGAAAGACATTACAGTTTTTCCAACCAAAACGTAAAATATCTTGAAGCAAAGACAAAGAGAGCTTTAATGATACTGTTGTAGTAAGCGAAGGAGGAAGGCAAAAACCTTTATCATTAATCAATACATGTAATAGTACTACTAATAGTAGTATTTGTTTGTGACCATGAAAAATCAATATTGTTTTAAAGCAAAGGACAAACGTTTGGGATTTTTTATATTTGCATTTACACATCTTCCTTCAAAATCAAAAAAGGAGTTCACATTAAATAATATTTTCTATCAAAACATTGTTAATGAATAAATGAAAGAAACGAAAATAAATAACTAATAATAAATACACAGATATCACAAACCCTCACCCTGTTTTGCTTATCCGTTACCAAAGAAAATCAAATTTCTGATTTACATGCACAAGGACATACATTCACTTTCTCTTCTTTCACTTTCATCCTCATCGAGTTTGTCTTTGTTATCAAAATGTAAATGAAAATGGTGATAGCATTGTGAAGATGTTGTAATCTTTTCTTTTTAATCAACTCAAATCAAATTCTCCTGTTTATTACATAACAATAACATGTAATGCAACCAATGAAAAAGATGAGCAAAGGTTGCATGAAAATACCGGTTCAGTGGTACTGTACAACTTTTAAGGCAAAAAATACTGACTCTCTTCTTCAATCTTTAAGCATTTTAAGTTTAACAAATCAACGATCCATCAACTTTTACTGTAGTCTGTCAACGGTCACATCAATGATTCTATCAGAACAATTACTCAAAGCTTGAAGACGTGAAAATATGAAGACGAAGATGACTTTATAGCCCGTATCCTTATGCAAGTGTAGGCTCACCAACTCATTCATCATTTATCCCCCAGCGGGCCGTTTCATTCAAGTCCATGGGAAGCACACACAGTACAGCTGCCTGTTAGGGACTTCATACTAACACTCTGACAAGATCTTTCCCCAGCTATATTCCCTCACATCACATCAAATGAGGAAAGCGGAGTGACGACCCTTTCCATAGAATACGTACGTGAAATATGGCAATAACCGAATGTCTCCATCTCTTCTCAGACAGGCTGAACTTTAATACACTGATTATTTTAAATGTATTTAAATAACGGGGACATCAAATTTCACATTCAAGGAGCTAAGTGAGCAATCATGGAAATGTTTCTTCAAGTATCATCCAAATGCACACACAACAATTATTG
Source organism: Doris montereyensis (assembly GCA_037039925.1). NCBI lineage: Eukaryota > Metazoa > Mollusca > Gastropoda > Nudibranchia > Dorididae > Doris > Doris montereyensis. Next base: position 404,773 of record JAXRKP010000029.1, on the reverse strand, counting down.
TGACCAATGTCACATGGTTCTATTGGCAACACGTAAACGACTTGAAGGTTTTTTAAAAATAACACATGAATCTTATTTAAATAAACATATATATATATATATACATGTATATATATATATATGTATATATATTAAAAAATAACAATTAAAATCTAGTCTATGCTAAATAATAGACAAAAGTACTGAACCAATAGTAAATAGAGTAGTTTGATTATAATACATGGACCCATGAGTTGAAAATTGTTCTTCAAAAAGAAAACAAAAAAAAACCCACTGATTAGTGATTTGCTAATACTTCTACAAATATCAGTTCAACAATTTTTCCCGCAGAAGAAGAAGAAGAAGAAGAAAACGATAACAAGAAAAGTTTGAAACAGTCAAAAGAAATTGCTATTATACAAAAATCAAGACATTTAATAAACATGACCGAGTGTAAGGATAATTTAAAATGAGTTGACAAGCTGAATCTCAGTACTATTTCCTTTTACAGGTGCAAAATTAGGCTGACTTCATAAAAAGCCAAAAAATTAGGCTGACTTCATAAAAAGCCAAAAATTAGGCTGACTTCATAAAAAGCCAAAAATCAACAAAAACACTTAACATGCTTGAGAATATTGAGATGTGACTCAAACCCAAAACCTCTCACCGCATTTTATTAAAACTTTTAATTTTCACATTTACTCGCCTCAACAAAAAGCTTTTGTTGTCCAGCATCAACATTATTATGTTATCAGCGTCAATATTATTATTATTATACAATGTGCCAATTGTAAAGTACACACAACATTGATGCTTAAGATCAGATTATAGTAGATACAACAAGGCATTGATTGGTTAAAAGTGAACCAAAGATCATTCATTAACTTTTAGTACCATTTATTTATCTCCCCTTATTGTCCAAAATGCAATCCGGGTAGCATTCAGTCATTACGTGACCAACAAAGTGCATTCTAATTCGAGCATTATGATTGGCTAAAGGAAATCTTGGTTCCAAAAATTCGATCAGATTGCAAGTGCAACGCGTTTGTTAACTGAAAGCTACTATGCTCAGATAGATTGGCTGAAAGCTACTATGCTCAGATAATGTGTGAAGGTGGTTCCATGCTCAGATAGATGTGTTTATTAACTGAAAGCTACCCGATCAGATTGCAAGCTACTATGCTCAGATAGATGTGTGGAAGGTTTGTTAACTGAAAGCTATGCTCAGATATGCTCAGATCAGATGTGTGAAGGCGTTTGTTAACTGAAAGCTACTATGCTCAGATAGATGTGTGAAGGCGTTTGTTAACTGAAAGCTACTATGCTCAGATAGATGTGTGAAGGCGTTTGTTAACTGAAAGCTACTATACTCAGATAGATGTGTGAAGGCATTTGTTAACTGAAAGCTACTATGCTCAGATAGATGTGTGAAGGCGTTTGTTAACTGAAAGCTACTATGCTCAGATAGATGTGTGAAGGCGTTTGTTAACTGAAAGCTACTATGCTCAGATAGATGTGTGAAGGCGTTTGTTAACTGAAAGCTACTATGCTCAGATAGATGTGTGAAGGCGTTTGTTAACTGAAAGCTACTATGCTCAGATAGATGTGTGAAGGTGTTTGTTAACTGAAAGCTACTATGCTCAGATAGATGTGTGAAGGTGTTTGTTAACTGAAAGCTACTATACTCAGATAGATGTGTGAAGGCGTTTGTTAACTGAAAGCTACTATGCTCAGATAGATGTGTGAAGGCGTTTGTTAACTGAAAGCTACTATACTCAGATAGATGTGTGTTTGTTAACTGAAAGCTACTATACTCAGATAGATGTTGATGTTAGGCGTTTGTTGAAAGCTACTATGCTCAGATAGATGTGTGAAGGCGTTTGTTAACTGAAAGCTACTATGCTCAGATAGATGTGTGAAGGCGTTTGTTAACTGAAAGCTACTATACTCAGATAGATGTGTGAAGGCGTTTGTTAACTGAAAGCTACTATGCTCAGATAGATGTTTGTTAACTGAAAGCTACTATGCTCAGATAGATGTGTGAAGGCGTTAGTTAACTGAAAGCTACTATGCTCAGATAGATGTGTGAAGGCGTTGTTAACTGAAAGCTACTATGCTCAGATAGATGTGTGAAGGCGTTTGTGAAAGCTACTATGCTCAGATAGATGTGTGAAGGCGTTTGTTAACTGAAAGCTACTATGCTCAGATAGATGTGTGAATGCGGCGTTTGTTAGACTGTGAAGGCGTTTGTTAAAAGCTACTATGCTCAGATAGATGTGTGAAGGCGTTTGTTAACTGAAAGCTACTATGCTCAGATAGATGTGTGAAGGCGTTTGTTAACTGAAAGCTACTATGCTCAGATAGACGTGTAAAGGCAATCATGGTCAAATTCGGCCTCCTCTACACAATGGTTCTGCAATCACTGAAATCTGTCACCGCCTGAAGTCTACAGATGGGAGGATGGAGAGTTGTTAAGGAAATCCCTCACACCAAATACTGATGGCAAAAAGTGTTCTTTGTTTTTAATCATTATCAATATCATGTTGTGAGATTTTTCATAGAAGGAATGAGAAGCAGTTTTTTTTTCAACTTTGACCTTCCCTTTTTGTGTCTGCTAGTAGTAGCATCTTTCATGGAGCGATTGAAAAAGAACATTTTGATTCAGTGCTAACGAGTTGGAGCTGGGGAAACGCGGTAACATTTATGTGAAGCGGGCAGTCGTAAAAGTGCAATAATCGCTAAAATCGTTACTATAATTATGGACAAGCAAACAAATAAAAAATCAACATCAATGCATAACCAGGATGAAAAAATATTGTAACCTGTGTGGAAAAAAATATAATAAAGGTGAAAAAAATATTGTAACCTGGGTGGGGACAAAATGTAATAAAGGTGAAAAAAATATTGTAACCTGTGTGGAAAAAATGTAATAAAGGTGAAAAAAATATTGTAACCTGGGTGGGGACAAAATGTAATAAAGGTGAAAAAAATACTGTAACCTGGGTGGAAGAAAATAAAGTAACCAGGATGAAAAAATTAAGTAACCAGGAAGGGGAAATAATGTAAGCCAAGTGAAAAAATAATGTAATCAGGATGAAAATAAAATCATATAATCAGGATGAAAAAGTAATGTAATCAGGATGAAAAAAAAAAAGGAATCAGGATGAAAAAAAAATACTATAATCAGGAGGAAAATAAAATCATTAATCAAGATGAAAAAAATCATGTAGCCAGATAATAATAAAAATGTCAACAATCTGACAGGGGGAAAAGATTAGATCTCTAAAAAAAACTTTCATAACGTGACATGCTTAATAAACAACTAGTCTTTTAAAAAAAGAGAAAAAAGAAACATTTAAAAACAACGAAAATAAGCACAATTCTTTCCTTTCACCTCATCATACACAACTACAGATGTGATGACATTTTGTCTGCTCAGATTTATACAGACGATGGCCTAACTACACAAAAATGTGTTTTGGGAAAAAAAAGACTTTAACTCTAAAGTTCTCAGCTCGAAAGAGAAGAGAATCCGGAATTAAAAATAAAAAAACAGAAACAGAAATAGAAAAAAGATTTATAGTCCTTATCCTCCCAAGTGTAGGCTCGCATCTCTACATCATTGATCCCCAGCAGGCCATTGCATTCAAAGTCCTTCTCAACTGCCTGGGAGCATACAGTACAGCAGCCTGTTAGGCGCCTTGCACTAACACTACAATACAAGATCTTTCTCTACCTGTAGCTGGATACTCATTCAGACCCGAGTCAAGGAGGAAAGCAGAGTGAAGTACCTTGTGAAAAAACATCTGGACCAGCCATGGGTTTTGAACCCTTGTCGTCCTGATTGCAATTTCACAACACTACGGTTTTGCTACAATTCTTTTAACAAAATGCAAGTGAAAATCTGTAAAAACTTAGACCGAATTTGGTATCAATTTTCTTGTGAAACAGGGCAATGGATAGTAGACTGTGAATCGGATAATGATTACAACTCCAAATCATCAAAAGTGTAGTTTAGGACTATATGATTATGAGCACATTTGACACAAATTTATTACTTCTTCTCTTCACTCCTCTTTTTCTCTCCCTTTCACGACTTGAGGCACGAGGCAACATTGGTGATACATAAAACTCCCCTAGTGTACAAGATGATGCCGGCAAAAATGCAACTTAAAGACGTCACGAAATCCCACAGGAACCCAATATCAGAAGCTTCCATATTTCCCATAGTCAATGTTACTTTAGTTGACATCCCCGCATGTAGCAATTTTAGAAAAAAATCATATTCTTTCTGAAACATCCAACACTAACTTTTCCCTGTCATCTCCACAATACGTCATTCAAATTCAACCCATGAAAACAACTAACTAAAACCTTCACTGCTCTATCCGGCAGTGAACATTTCCCCTCAACTGGGATTTCCATTTTTTAGGTTTTACTCAAAAGAATCAAAATGTCCCTTAAGCGGATAGCCAGTTGCAACACAGATGCGAGCAATGGAATCAAAACATAACAGTAAGAATGTCAACGCAACCCCTAGCTCACCTTCAGTCTCACCCATCCAAATCCAGACACCCTAAAGTGGCAAGAAGACCCCTACGGTTGAGAGAAGGGTAATCAGGAGTAGAGTCTGGTTTTGCTAAGCATACGACATAATGCGGTAGTTTGTCGTTGCTTTCCCGCCCATACTGTCACAGAGTCTGAATAGACCCAGCTACCTATCGCTGCTGGGTCGATAGGAGCACCAAAGAATTTGCCCAGACAGAACTGAACCCAGGCCTCCTGGGTCGTAATGTGTCCGAAAGGAAGCTCTACCAACTGAGCCACAGACATCCTACTATTGCTAAATAAACCATGGAATGTCTGTTTGAATTTGAGCTCAATAAAAGTATACATAGATCTATATACATCAACTATACTATAAAATTTAACATAATCAAGTTTCTTCAAAAACATTACAGCCCATAGAGCCAGAACATATCCCAGTTTCTATAGTACGAACTGGGACCCATTTTGCACTGGGTCCAATGGGGAAATGTGTTAAGCACCTCTCACAAGGACCACGACAGCAAACCTAATATGGGCAGGATTCAACCAAGGACCTCACAGTCCCAAGTCTGACAATCTGACCACAAGGCTACCGACACTGTACCATTGACCGTATTGACCACAAAGAAGTCAAACATTCGTGACCTTGTATCCCAAAAGAGGAAAATATTTGTTTCATTGAAATTTACCTGTCCACCATATGTGGTGATCTCAAGGTGAATTAAAAGGAAACAGCAAGATGAAAGAGGAATGAAAAAGTTAAATAGCACCCACACAGGAAAACGGAGACACGACAAGATAGCACTAAGCTCATCATGCATGCGCGCACACACATTAAATATATATATAGAGAGAGAGAGAGACCTACATACATACACAACCAGAACACATTGTCTTTAATGTTGGGCATTGGTTGCTCTGTTAAATCAAATTATAGGAAACTTTTATCATTCCGGGATACCACTGTATTGTGTAGCAAGCAGCAAGCTCCAAATGTTTTCCTATAACTTTTTTGTCCCCACTATTGTAGTCAATTTAACCTGGTTAATGTCCCACTATTGTAGTCAATTTATTGTAGTCCATTTGACCTGGTTAATGTCCCACTATTACTATTGTAGTCCATTTGACCTGGTTAATGTCCCACTATTGTAGTCAATTTAACCTGGTTAATGTCCCACTATTACTATTGTAGTCCATTTAACCTGGTTAATGTCCCACTATTACTATTGTACTTGTAGTTCATTTAACCTGGTTAATGTCCCACTATTACTATTGTAGTCAATTTAAGTTCATTTAACCTGGTTAATGTCAATTTAACCTGGTTAATGTCACTATTGTAGTCAATGTTATTGTAATAATTTAACCTGGTTAATGTCCCACTATTGTAGTCCATTAAGGTTAATGTCACACTATTGTAGTCAATTTAACCTGGTTAATGTCCCACTAATGTAGTCAATTTAACCTGGTTAATGTCCCACTATTGTAGTCAACCTGGTTAACACAGCCTAATGTCACACTATTGTAGTCAATTCAATTTAACCTGGTTAATGTCCCACTATTGTAGTCAATTTAACCTGGTTAATGTCAACTATTGTAGTCAATTTAACCTGGTTAATGTCCCACTATTGTAAATTTAACCTGGTTAATGTCCCACAGTCCATTTGTAGTCCATTTAACCTGGTTAATGTCCCTATTTTCCTTGGTATCTAAGTCCATTGGTTAATGTCCCACTATTGTAGTCCATTCAACTTGGTTAATGTTAATGTTATCATTTGATCATAAAATGTCAAAATCTAAATTTTTTTGACCGGGCCTTTCCTTTACATTTTCTGGCCCTGCTGTCTGGAACTCTCCGTCATTTCATACACAAAATTTCAAATCACTCGATTCCTTCAAACAATCATTAAAAACATAATTTTTTCGCTCTGCATTCAATACACTAAGTAGAATACATCATTGTTATAGCTTAAGTGTCTATTTGTGTTTTCAATGTATTATTAATTATCTTTTATTGTCAAAGGTTATACTACATTGTCATTGTCGTCCTGCTTGCATCGTTATGTTCCATATCACATTGTCATTGTAAAGTGCCTTTGAGCATATTGTTATGGATATGAGTTATTATTACAATTATCATTGTTGTTATCCCTTCCCATCATGCACTGTACAAAGTAAATAAAATCACGGTACATCAATGTTTGTGTTATAATGTTGGTCAATACGTTTCCTTTGTTCTTTTTTCTCCATTACATCAACTGTTAAAATTTATTTTTACATGAGCAAAACAATTGCACGTGATATCAAACAATTTCGACAAAGACCAAACAAACAAATCAAATATCCAAACATAAAATGTGGACATGAACTTTCTCGGCTAACCAAACAACAGTGGCACCTGGCAGGTGAGTTGGTTAGTAGGTAGGTAGATAGGTAGGTAGGCTGGCGATCTGTTTACCCACATAGATAGTCCCATACAGCAATCTTTTAAGAAGTGACTTCCAGGAATCTTGGTTAAACATGTGGACAATCACTGGACATGATGCACATACATTTTTTGTTACCAGAAACATTTTGTTCAATGAAAATTTAAGATCAGACACTCATGAAAGAAATAGCATGCACAGTCAAAACTTTTGACAGTAATACTGAAAAGAATTCACAAAGTCACCATTTATAAAACATTATCCCCGACACAAAAAGCATCCCAATTCAATTCAATTCATTTCAATTTTTACATTCACCCCGTTCACCACACTCAGTGATCTTGGGGGGAACTGAGAGGATACAGAAAGATTGAAAGACACGTGAAAGACTGACAGGAAAGGAGGACCTACCAGGAGACACCCCTTCCCAAAGAAAGCATGACAAGACAGACGGCAAAATATGAGATAAATGTCACACTTACACCATTTACACCATTGGTAGCACATCAATCGTTACAAAGTCATAGCATTAATCTTGAGCCAACAATGTGCAAAGAAACATTTTAAAAACAAATGCATAGAAGTATTTTCCAACAAATATCTTCTGTAGTTTTTTTTTCTTGTCCAGCTTTTGTTTGATTGTTCTTCACATCTTAGTCGCTTTGGGGTCAGTTTTTTTATTTAGCTTTTTAGTTTCTTCAGACTTAAATACCAAAACAAGTAAATAGTATCTGAATTGACAAGTCCCAGTGAATGCTTGTGTGTGTGTACGTGTGTGGGTGTAAAAATGAGAGAGAGAGAGAGAGAGAGAGAGAGAGAGAGAGAGAGAGAGAGAGAGAGAGAGAGAGAGAGAGAGAGAGAGAGAGAGAGAGAGAGAGAGAGAGAGAGAGAGAGAGAGAGAGAGAGAGAGAGAGAGAGAGAGAGAGGGAAAGAGAGAGGGAAAAAGAGAGAGAGAGAGAGGGAAAGAGAGAGAGAAGAGAGAGAAAGAGAGAGAGAGAGAGAGAAAGAGAGAGTGAGATACAGAGAGAGAGAGAAAGAGAGGGGAGAGAGAGAGAGAGAAAGGGAGAAGGGGAGGGAGAGAGGGAGGGAGGGAGAGAGAGAGAGAGAGAGAGAGAGAGAGAGAGAGAGAGAGAGAGAGAGAGAGAGAGAGAGAGAGAGAGAGAGAGAGGGAGAGAGAGAGAGAGAGAGAGAGAGAGAGAGAGAGAGAGAGAGAGAGAGAGAGATAGAGGTAGTGGGCGGATGCTGGGCAGGAAGAGAAAGAGTGCTGCACTAGGTACAGCGCTGCAAACTTGAATAATAAATGACCCAAGTAACCTTGATTGAACACTACCGATTAAGCCAGAACGTACAAAACTACACCTCTCCCAACCCCTTTGGTGAAAAACAAAGCAAAAAATAAATAGAATAAACAGGTAAAGAAACAACACAAAAGGAAAGAAAAGAGATTTTAAAATACCCCAAAAGAAATGAGCAACGCGATCCCTTTGAATTCAATGTTACGTCCTATCATTTCCTAACACAACAGACAACACCTGCTGTTATTTAGCAGCAGCCAACGAAATAGAGGATGAGCAAAAGGAGAGAATAAAACACATCAGTGGCTGGCATTAAAGGAAAAAGCTGGGGGTCTTTTTTTTAAAAGAAACCAAGAGAGAACTTAAAGATCAAAACAAAAATTAATAGACAAAAAAAGCAAAGAGAGAACTTGACAAAGAATTGTTTTTCGTATAAACACGAAAGAAGAAGAGAAAGTTTGCTTAATGAAAATTTACAATTCCATCACTGTAGTGACCTTAGGGTGAATTAAAAGGAAACAGCAAGAAAAGAGAAGTGAAAGAGTGAAAAGAAAGAAGTAGGACTTACCAGCAGCGCCCACCAACTGCCTGCAGTAGAGAAAGAACTTGACAAAGAATATTTTTAAAATCAAGGAGAAAATCAAAAGTAAAGTAACTTGAAAAATAAACACAAGAAAAACAAAATAGAAATGCAGAGACAACTTGAAAAAGAATTAAAGGAAAAAAATACTAAAATAAATAATGAGAATGTGACATAAAATAAATACAGGAAAATGAATGAAGAAAAAAACAAAAAGAAATTGACAAATCTCATATAATTAAAAAATAGACTATTTCATGAGCAAAACTTGAGACTGAGCGAATCTCAGGAACGACAATGATTTCAAACGTCACAGTGCACATGGAGTTAGAGAATTGATGTGGAATCAACAATGGCCTATTTAGAATTATGGAAACAGCTGTTATACCTGCCATTTGAGTCTTGAATTATTTATACGAATGAAGGCAGCCATGAAGACTTCAAGCCTTGCTTCTACCAAACAAACAAATTAGTAAATAAATGAAAGGAAGTCAATGTAATTATACCAGCTTGAATCATTTAGCGCCAAATGCCTGTGCCCTACCTAATAATATTTGATGATTTGGTAATTGGCTTTTGCAGCCCTAATCCTTTCAAATTCATCATTCTATAATAACCTTATAAATGCATTTAGTGGTTTAAAGACGTGCTGTTACGAAGAGACATTAAATCCTTGAGACACCATTTTGGTCATTTTCTTCAAAGAATTTTGGCCGTACATTTAGTAAAATACTGTCATCTAATAGATCTGTAAGTAAACCAAGGCCAATGTGATTCAAATGTTCACAGTTTTCGACCGCTAGCCCATGTTTGTGTAAATTACTAGCCTATTGTAATTGTATTTTGATGGGTAAGCGAAAGCAAAGCCTTAGCTACCATACTCGAAATGCCAAGCAAAAACGAAAGGTACAGTCACATTCCCCGATACCGGTAGCAATGTTGACAATGACGTAGATCTAGAATCAAAGCCAGATCTAGCTCTAGATAATGATAACAAGATAGATCTAGATCTAGAAGCAAGAGCAAAGCGAAAACATGAGGTTCTGTCAACTTCACATTGCAATGTTGACAATGATGCAGATCTAGATCTAGAATCTAGACCAGATCTAGATAATAATACAGAAGCAAGAGCAGATTCTCTACATCTAGACCAATACCCGGTCCAATCCCTGCGTGAGGTAGACTTCGAAATACGTTGTTATAGGAATGAAGTTTTGATTGAAGCCCAAGTAAATCTAGGTCTAGACACAGCTCATCAAGACCTGCGTATAGATCAAGAGAATGCTATAGATCTAGATCATTTCTCTAATGTACAGAGACACCAGCTATCTGCCATGGAAGTAGTTTGCAACTTATGTCAAGCAAAGCTGTTTAGAGAAGAAACTAAAAGTCTCTGCTGAAATGTTTTTTTCCCAATGGATACGATAGTTGGAGAATACAAATACCTTTCAATGGGAAACTGTTTTCACACATCGATTTCTAACTATTCATAGATTTGAATTCAAATAGATCTCTAGCATTGTTTATCCACTTTGTAAACGGGTTGTTGCACTAGTTATACAAAAAGAAAAAAACATAAAAGGGATATGAAAACCCAATTCAAAAAGTTCTAGTGATAAGGAATGAACGTTACAAATAACAATAATGAAAAGAGAGTAAAACAGGCTGACGAGCCCCCCCCCCCTCCCAGTATGTTAATCAATCCCTGTACAAAATACTCAATGACGTCAGTGTATGTACCAACACAAAAACTCATTTCGCAAATCGGTAATAACTTAGTTGGCTTATCAAAAACAGAAATTTTCATCCGTCTTATCTTCGAGGTATCACAGAGAAAATTTGACAGATTTATGGCATATATTTAAAATAAATCTCAAACTGCAAAGCGACCAGAGCTAAGCCCTTGCAATCCCTTTGAGCTTCAATAAAGAAAGCCGAGTCACTAGAAGATTTCACCACTACATCAATTCTTGGCACCCTCACCAACGTTCTCCATAATTGATCCCATGGCACAAGTACGCGACACCAAGGAGTTTTGCTTTACTTTTTGTTCCAGGCCATGAGCTGAGTGTAGGTCACTTCTATCATTTACTTTCTTATCTTTTATTGTTTATGTATTTGACTAAACTAACAAAGATACACACGACCTTTCAGGATTGCCTGTAATTAATGTTGACAATCACATCAACTTTACTATTGAGCAACATGAAGGTGGGGGGGGGGGGGGGGGATCCCTAATATGAGGAATCAAAATTATTTCAAAGGCAAAATTTCTGGAAGAGGGTCTATTTTGGGGGGATTTTTTCTCTCTAAAAATACATTTATTCTCTGGATAAATTAATCATGAACAGAATTTAAGTAATTAAAATAAACTTCAAATTAAAATGACGATGTGATGTTTTTGTTTGGTTCTGAATTGGGTTTGGGGTTTTTGTGTGTGTTTTTGTTTATTTTATTTTTTCACAAAGCGACCTTTCTAGCGTGGACTCAAAGACAGAAGAAGAAGAAGAAGAAAGGAATACTGATTTGTCTGAGAAATTATTTTTTTCTAAAATAAATATCTAAGCCGGCAAATAACAAAATCCTTCAATCGTCTACTTGGCTGAATATGCTGGCATTACTTGATCCCCCAAAGCTGGCAATCAATTTAAGTAGTCCGACCATCGAAACGTCTACACGGCTACAGCCAATGTCGTCGTCAATCTCTTCATTATCGATCACAGTCTCATACTCGGTCATCCGAATCTAAAGAATGCTGAATGTAGTAGTCGCCAATCGACCAAGCACCCGGTCCAGGTGTACAATGTAAGCCTCTATGTCGGCCAGCAGAGCGTGCTCAAACTGGCGACTCGCCACGGCCGAGATGTCCGGGTCGGTGCCGTCGCTGCAGTGCAGGTGAGTGATGAACACTTCGGTACGGTAAGGCTTTCACCGCCACCTGGGGAGGGAGAGAAAAGAAAAGGCAACGAGTGAAACTCAAGTAATGCCGACAACAAATGAAGAGGAATGTCCTGTCTCGTTTCTACCTATTACGTTTTCCTTTCTATTCGATATTCCTCTTGAAATGAAATTCAACCACACAGTAATAGGCAATGGCGATATAACAAGGTAAAGAATGCATTACTGCAAAGTGGGATGTACTACATGTCAAGTCAAGAAAGTGCTAAATCATACACTGTATGTAAAGTCCAGTAAGTCGTATACTCTGTTGAACTCATAGTGTAATCAGGGTGATCAGGAGCAGAGTTTGATTTTTCTAGGCATACGGCATAGCGTGGTAGTTTGCCGCTGCTCTCAACACCGCCTTTGTTTTTCACCGGGTCTGAATAGACGACCTAGCTACCCTTTGCTGCTAGGTCTACAGGAGGGCCAAGAAAAATCTACCTGGACCGGGAATCAAACTCAGGTCTTCTCAGCACACAGCAGGGAAGATCAGGAGGTGAAACTGAACACATACAATTACAGTGACAGTGAGAGCTAAATGAGATACTTACCATTTATGTTTAAATTTCACAAAGTCTTCTATGAAGGATTGGAAATTTTAAGCTTGACTGGTTGATTGATTGATTAGCCTGATCTCCATATGGAGTGATTTCAGGATAAATTGAGATGAAAAAGCAAGACGAGAGACAAGATGCAAAAGAATGGCAGGAAAGAAATAAGACCTTCAAACAAAAAACACCAACAACAACAAAATATGATGATATACCCAGACTGAACTTTCGAAGATGACGCTGGAAAAGAACACGGACTGTGGTTTTGAAACATGGAATATTAGGGCAATAAATGAAAAGAGTTAGCATTAGTTGAAGAAATGGAAAATTTCAAAGTAGACATTTTGGCTATTACAGACACAAAGAAAAAAGGACAAGGAATAGAAAACGTAGGATCAATTCATACTTTAATCTTCTCAGGAGTTGATGTAAAAGATAGAGCTAGAGCAGGAGTAGGCCTCCTAATGCATAAAAGGCATGAAAAGCTAATAGAAAAGTTGGAAATTTATAAGCCCACGGCTATAAGAGGTAAATATTAAATGAAAAGGAAGAGAAATTAAATCATTAATAGCTTGTGGACCAAACAAACATGCCACCAAAGAAGAAAATTATATTTTCGAAAACGATTTACAAATAGCTGCAGAGTATCTCAAACCCAAACAGGAACTAATGGTGTTAGGAAATTTAAACGCTAGAGTAGGCAACAATATAGAAACATCAGGAGGAGTAATAGGTAAAGAAGGAGAGACAACAACAATAATAGTTAGCAGCTCCTTTTTTACAGTACAATGGATGAAGAGTAAACAGAGGAGCTGAAATATTTAGTGATTATCACCTAGTGATTGCCAAAATGAGATTACTGACTGAAGAAAACAAACAGAAAAGGATCTGAATGATAGCACAATAGAAGAAAAAAAATGGCAAATGTACTGAAGAGGTCCGTAAAGGAAACAAATTAAAGGAGATAGGAAAAGAACAGTATGGTGGAATGAGAATGTCAAGACTAAGATCAAAGGAGAAGGATTGAAAGAAATACTTCCAAACAAAGAGACCAGAGGATGAAGGAGTAAAAGAACTCCAAAAGAGCAAGTTAGGAAACAAAAGAACAGTGGGAAGAGTTTGGGCAAAGGCTTCAAAGAACAGGAAATCAAAAGCTGTTCTGTGGCAATGAAGAAACAAGAAAGACCAAAGCATGCCCAATGCGACAAATTAAGAATGCCAAAGGAGAAATAATGAAAGAAGACCACGAAATCATGGAAACGTGGAGAAAGTATTTTCAACAATTACATGCCTCCAGGACATATGAAACAAGGAGTACAGATCAATTACTAAGAGTAACAAGTAATCCACTTGAGACAGGTGAAGATGTAGATATCTCAATGGAAGAACTCCCAAACAGCTGTAAGAAAACTGAAATTAGGAAAGGCCCCAGGAACAGAGACAGAAATGATTAAAAACTAAGGGAGAGAGACAGCAAACTATTAATGATTAACTCAGAGGAAAAACTAAGAAGAAACCAGCCAGAGAATCCAAAAGGCAAATGCAATATATAACCACCTAGGAAAGGCATTTGTAGGAGAAAACAAGAATCTCAACAAAAACCAAAATGGTATTATACAACAGGGTTTATTGTCCTACTCTCCTCTATGGCAGTGAAACCTGGACCTTAGACAGTAAACAAAAACACAAGTACAGGGAATGAAATATCTAAGAAGAGAAGTAGGAAGACTAAAGAGGAAAATCAGAAAAACAACAATAAGAGATCAAACCAAAACAGATGGCATAAAAACTAAGATAAACATAAATCAACTGAGATGGTTTGGGCATGTAAACAGAATGAATGACAATAGAATAGCTAAATCAGTATACAGTGCTAAAACTCAAGGTAAAAGACCAAAAGGCAGACCTCCAGAGAAAGTGAGAAGAAGATATAAAAAGAGGCATTAAAGTAAAGAAATTTAACTTTCACGAAAGGAAAACAGAAAATGTCAGGACAGGGCAGCCTGGAGAAAGATCATTTCAGGCATCTAAACCCATACACAGAAAGGTAGAATGAGAGTTAATAAAAAAAAAAAAGAAAGAAATCAACGAGTAATTATTTACGCTTTCCCCTCTTCACGCTTGGCTGCACATAAGGCTCCAACCAGAGCTTGCCAGTACTGTCTGTTATCAGTATTGTCTGTCATCAGCTTCCTCTGAAGCTTTCCCCGACTGTACATCGTTTATCCCCCAGCAGGCCATTTCATTCACAAAGTCCTTGTCAACTCTCTGTGAAGCATGCAGTACGGCAGCCTGTAAGTTGCTTCATACTAACAATCTGACAAGATCTTTCTCTACCTATAGCTGGATACTTATTTACACCTGAGTCAAGTGAGGAAATCAGAGTGAGGTACCTTTCCTAAGCGCACAACACTGTGAAAAATCACTCGTGCCAGCCATGAGGTTTGAACCTGT
>JAXRKP010000029.1:372500-385000 GCA_037039925.1 Doris montereyensis | reverse complement strand
TGTGGTGATCTCAGGGTGAGTTAAGAGGAAACAGCAAGATGAAAGATGAGTGAAAAGAAGGAAAGGAAAGAAATAGGACCGACCAGCAGCGTCCGCCAACCGTCCGCTTTGCACCTGCTTCAAGTGGGGAAACGTGTGCAAAGTATCTTTCCCACCAAACACAATTTTAGACCTAGTTCTGCCAGGATTTGAACTCAGGACCTCATGATCCCAAATCCAGCAGTCTAACCAGCTTATGAGAACACCAGGCTACTGACAACACATCATTCAGATAGGTTTCAGCGTAAGATTCTTTTTCATCAAAATTTTTCTTTCCTGTGTTTTCTTCTGTGGAACAAATAACGACAAAACTTGCTTCTTTGCAGAGAACAAGAAAACAAAAGAAAAAACCTGCAGCAGCAACTTACCAAAAATAGGAACAATATTTCTACAGGCATCTAGGAATGGCAAAACCTGGACACCGTCTGGAAGATTGGTGTCCACGTGGGAAAAACTGTGGTGGGTGAAAGGGAGAAATAAAAGGTAGGTGTCTAGTGTTAGAATGGAATTTCTCTGTCCGTCTATCTGTCTGTCTCTCTTTCTCAGTCAGTCAGTCAGTCCGTCTGTCTGTCTGTCTGTCTGTCTGTCTGTCCATCCATCCCTCTCTTTCTTTCTCTCTGTAAATACATATATTCTGTCTCCAATGAGGACAACAAAAAGTACACATCTGCCTCTCTCTTACCCAATTCCCCCACACGTGCTACCACCTACAACAAACTGAGCTCTCAAAACATCGCATGTCAGACCTCGACACAAAAACACCAATACTCGTTTGCAACACTCACTCGCATGACATAGCTGAGAAGAAGGTGCTGATTCTGGCATCGATGGCGTCTTTGAAATCCTCTACCAAATCCTCCGAGGAAGTGGCGGCCGACAGTGCTGGTGTCACCTGGGTGACGGCAATGCCACTGTTGCTGATGGTCGGGGTTCTGATGAAGTCGTCCCTCCCACTGCTGGCCTCAACTTGGGTTCCGTTTGTCGTTTCCATATGTGGCGGCGGTGGTGGTGGTGGTGGTGGTGTCTGCTGCGGCAACAATGAGGCCTGTGGCGGGGCTGAGGCCGAGGTGAAGGGAGCTAATGACCTTATGGCTGACGGGGTGGCGATGGGTGAATTGGAGACGGTCGATGACTGTGACACTGAGTGAGAATGATCTGGTATCGGAGACATGTGATTGGTCGATGATGGTCGATGGATCTTGATGCTGTCGGCTGAGCTTGATATGTTGTGACGGGTACGAGCGTTCCTGTGTAAAAAAAAACAAAATATGTGGATAAAATGAAGTTCCTTAACAGCATCCCAATTGAGGAGATGAAATTCTATCACATACAAGATTTTGCAGCATTAAGTGGAATAGGATCCTAAGTTGTTTAAAATTTATTGTAAACTCAAAGTCCCAAGTCAAATAATTGAAAACACACATACAATGTTCCCTTTAATTTTTTCAACAGGGTGCACACAGTTGAGAAATATCTGAACACACAATTGGGACTTTTCTTGTCTAACTTTCATTCTCATGCACACAGGGCACACAATTGGGATTTTTTCAACAGCACACAATTGGGATTTTTTTCAACAGCACACAATTGGGTTTTTTTCAACAACACACAGGATTTTTTCAACAGCACACAATTGAGATTTTTTCAACAGCATACAGGGCACACAAATGGGATTTTTCAACAGCACACAGGGCACACAATTGCGATTTTTCAACAGCACATAGAGCACACAATTGGGATTTTTTCAACAGCACACAGGGCACACAATTGGGATTTTTTCACACCACCACACAGGGCACACAATTGGGATTCTTTCAACAGCACACAGGCACACAATTGGATTTTTTCAACAGCACACAAGTGCACACAATTGGAATTTTTTCAACAGCACACAGTGCACACAATTGGGATTTTTTCAACAGCACACAGTGCATACAATTGGATTTTTTCAACAGCACACAGGGCACACAATTGGATTTTTTCCAACAGCACACAGTGCACACAATTGGATTTTTTCAACAGCACACAGTGCACACAATTGGATTTTTTCAACAGCACACAGGGCACACAGTTGGATTTTTTCAACAGCACACAGGGCACACAGTTGGGACAGCACACAGGGCACACAATTGGATTTTTTTCAACAGCACACAGGGCACACAATTGGATTTTTTCAACAGCACACATTGCACACAATTGGGATTTTTTCAACAGCACACAGTGCACACTGGATTTTTTCAACAGCACACAGTTGATTTTTCAACAGCACACAGGGCAAACAGTTGGATTTTTCAACAGCACAAAGTGCACACAGTTGGATTTTTTTGTAAAACTTTGCACAACACCAAAAACTTAGAGGGAACATTGCATACCTACCGTTCAAAAACTTTATGTTCTATTTCGTTTCAGATTTTTTATTATAATTATTGCAAGATCTCAATATTTGTGACAAAATCTAAATAGAAATATGATAAAAAGATAATATTTTCTTGATCAAATGTTAACATTTTATCATTTGTACATAGTTTTCTCAAACTGCAGCAGGAGGAAGAATTTAGGGCCTACAACTGCGACCAGGGTATGGCAATTGCTGGAAAGATGGGACCATACTAAATTGACAAAATGGATGTGCAAGAAACCGTTTACTGCAAGTGAAACTTTTGAAAATAAATGAAGGAAAGACAAGAAAAAAAACAATACTGAAAGATTTTGTCACAATCCCTTCATAGCTCTTTCCCCTATAACACTAACAACCCCTCCTCTTCCAATGGTGGGCATCATGCACTGAAGTGTATAGACCTCTGCCGGCCGTCACAGCATGCTTCCATGTTTCCGATTTTGCGGTACATGTACCAACTACGTAAAAAATAACTCAAAAGACTGATGATATCCCACACACAGAAGGATACTGACCTTTCAGAAGGCTGTCTGTTTGTTATAGTAGCCCTTGTACCCTGTGGATATAATAATTATAGTTATAGATAGAAATTAGAAAAGAAAAAAATGTGAGATGAGATTCAGGCATACCGGGATTTTTTTTTCTTTGGGGGTTTTGGTAGGATTTTAAATTTTGCCCGGACCACCCTATCAACAGCCAAGGGATTTTTAATGTGCAGAGTGTCGTGGTCTGCACATAGGACCTCCTTTTTATCGACCGTCTCCATGGGATTGAGTGTCGATCCACCTACCCGGACCAGGGGGATAGATTTTGATCCCCAAAAAAGTCGAAAAAATTGTTCAACCGCTGGCGGGGCTCAAACTCACTACCTTTTGGCTGAGACACCGACACCTTGCCTCTGGACTACCGTGTCCCCTAAAAGATAAATGGACCATTATCAGTATACAACTTATGAAAGTAGCGATGCTTACCGGCAAGCGATGCACATTGGTCCCTGAAGGCGATGATGGAATGGCAGAGTCCCGGACATGTTGATGGGACGACTCAAACATTGGTGTGTTGGAGACAAGCTTCATGCATTCTTCAAGGGTAGCGATGAAAGTATCACAAGTAGCACCTATCAAGGAAGTCGACTCCGTCAATTTCTACAACACAAAAAGATACAAACAAAAAAAAAAAGATGTTATATTATGATAATTAAATAGGAAACTTCTAAAGCTGTGAGAAACTTCCCTTACAAGGGCAAGAGAGAAAATGTATACACTGGTTAGCTAAATCAGTATACAATGCTAATATCCAAATTAAAAGACCAAAAGGCAGACCTCAGAGAAGGTGTTTCCTTCATTGAAATTTCCCTTATTGACCATATGCCTTGATCTCGGAGGTGAATTATCGGAAACAGCAAGACGGAAAGATAAAAGGAAGAGTGAAAAGGAAAGAAGGATCATCTACCAGCACAGCCTGCCAATCGCCCACATAAGAAAGGACAGCCAAATAGAGCAGACATGGATTGATAACATCACAGACTGGTTTGTTTAATTGAAATTTATCCCACGTCCACCATTGTGGTGATTTCAGGGTGAATTAAGAGGAAATAGCTAGATAATAAAAAAAAAAAGACAGAGTTGAAGGAAAGAAATATGACCTACCAGTAGAGCCCGCCAACCATGCACTCACAGATTGGACAAATCTAATTCGTTTACAAGGGCAAGAGACAGATATGAATGGAGGTAAACAACCATGCATGTGCACTTTTCTTTCATTGAAATTGACCCTGTCCACCATTGTGGTGATCTCAGGTTGAATTAATCGAGACGCAAAGATAAGTGAAAGAGTGAAAGGAAAGAAGTATGACCTACCAACTCCCCTCAACCACCAGCACGCGTGTGCACAACAGGGAGAAAAGGTGCGTACAGTTGAGAAATGTCGGCACACACCAATAACACGCAATTTTCTTGTCTTAGCATTCATTTTCATGTACACACCAATAACACACAATTTTCATATCTTAACATTCATTCTCATGCACACACCAACAACACACAATTTTCATATCTTAACATTCATTCTCATGCACACACCAATAACACACAATTTTCTTGTCTTAACATTCATTCTCATGCACACACCAATAACACACAATTTTCTTGTCTTAACATTCATTCTCATGCACACACCAACAACACACAATTTTCATATCTTAACATTCATTCTCATGCACACACCAATAACACACAATTTTCTTGTCTTAACATTCATTCTCATGCACACACCAATAACACACAATTTTCTTGTCTTAACATTCATTCTCATGCACACACCAACAACACACAATTTTCTTGTCTTAACATTCATTCTCATGCACACACCAACAACACACAATTTTCATATCTTAACATTCATTCTCATGCACACACCAATAACACACAATTTTCTTGTCTTAACATTCATTCTCATGCACACACCAATAACACACTCTTTTCTTGTCTTAACATTCATTTTCATGCACACACCAATAACACACAATTTTCATATCTTAACATTCATTCTCATGCACACACCAATAACACACAATTTTCTTGTCTTAACATTCATTCTCATAACACCAACAACTTTTCTTTTCTTGTCTTAACATTCATTCTCATGCACACACCAATAACACGCTCTTTTCTTGTCTTAACATTCATTCTCATGCACACACCAATAACACACTCTTTTCTTGTCTTAACATTCATTCTCATGCACACAATAACACACAATTTTCTTGTCTTAACATTCAGTGTACATAGTGTAAACTATATTGCACAACACCAGAAATGCATGCACACAGTGTACACTATATTGCACAACACCAGAAATGTATGCACACAGTTTACTCTATATTGCACAACACCAGAAATGTATGCACACAGTTTACTCTATATTGCACAACACCAGAAATGCATGCACACAGTTTACACCTATATTGCACAACACCAGAAATGTATGCACACAGTTTACACTATATTGCACAACACCAGAAATGTATGCACACAGTTTACTCTATATTGCACAACACCAGAAATGTATGCACACCATGTACTCTATATTGCACAACACCAGAAATGTATGCACACAGTGTACACCATATTGCACAACACCAGAAATGTATGCACACAGTGTACTCTATATTGCACAACACCAGAAATGCATGCACACAGACTACCCAAGGCATTTGAGTCAAGTAGGTCCAATAAGTCCAAGTTACTTACATCAGTGTCAACTTGCCCATTGCTGGTCGTCACGGTTTCCTTCACAGAGTGAGCTTGCTGCATCAACAGGTCACAGTACAGGCGGAGCTCCGACTTCTTGACCCGAACCTGGTCTGGTAGAGCATCTGAACAATGACAGACAGACAAATAAATACTAGATACGGAGAGGAGGGAGGGAGGGAGGGAGGGAGGGAGGGAGAGGGAGAGAGAGAGAGAGAGAGAGAGAGAGAGAGAGAGAGAGAGAGAGAGAGAGAGAGAGAGAGAGAGAGAGATAGAGAGAGGGATGGGTGGGGGGGCAGATTTGATTTTACCCACATCCACAACTAAGGTGATCTCAGGGGTTTTGATAGGATTTTTAATTTTGTCCGGACTGCCCTGTAAACTGCCAAGGGATCTTTAATGTGCACAGAGTGTTGTGATCTGCACACAGGACCTCCTTTTTGTTGTGAGTGTCCGATGGGACTAGGTGTCAATCCACCTACCTTGACTAGGGAGGTCGATTGTTAAAAAAATTCAGAAAAATTTCATCTGTTGGCGGAGCTCAAACTCACTACCTTTTGGTTGAGAGGCAGACACCTTGACTCTGGACTACAGAGTCTCCCGATATAACAGGATGAGGGACAGATAGATACATATGTGTGCGAATGAGAGAATGTGAAAAAAGCAGAGAGAACCAACTGCAAACAAATGGGAGGATAAAAGAAATGAGTTTCAGTACAGTACAGCAGCCTGTTAAGCCCTTCATACTAATACTCTGACAAGATCTTTCTCTTCCTGTAGCCGGGTACTCTTTCACACCTGAGTCAAATGAGGAAAGCAGAGTGAAGTACACTGCCTAAGAGTACAACGTTGTGAAAAAACCAACCTGAAACAGCCATGGGGTTTGAACTTGAACCAGTGTCAACCAGTGTCGTCGTGATTACAAGCTCACAACGCTATGACTTAAATCTGTGTTTGACATGAAGGCCATACGACATCAGTGATGACACTTTTTAAAAGTTTTCTCCCTTTACCTGCGTCTTTTTGGTGACACTGCTGTCGTTGAAGGAGGCCTTGGCACTGCCGAGGCAATGAGCCAGGACTGGCGATCCTGGGGGAGTGCTGGCCTTCACGTAGTAGTGTTGCTCACCGGGAATGATCAGATCGAGGCGCATCATATCCCTGGGTGCACTGTTGATGAAGAAGATCCAACAGTAAGACGAAAAAGATATAGTAATGATATTAATCGAAACTCGTAAACAATCTGTAACAACAAGCATCACATCACAATGACAACTGATAGATTGCAACTGTCTCTGAAAGTGTCACAAAATTCTAAATACATTTGGAGTAGCCACGCTGTTGCTAATGGCATTAAATTAAAGTACTTGAGAGTGGATAAATAATATAGAAGTACAATTATAGCTGGAAACTTGAGAGACAGCACATATCGGTGGTGGTGTCGGGTACAGACCAGACAAAGTCTGAACTTTCCAATTTTAAGAAGAAAAAAAAGCTACTCATCTTAACTGAAACAAAAGATACACTGTGTAAAAATAGCAGAAGGCATTATCTTATACTTATAGAAATGCTTCAAAAATATATTTTATCAAACCAGGTAAGTTGAACTTTCGTTTTTCATATCGGCACAAAACAGCCGAAGTCAGTTTTCAACTGAACGGGTCGGTCAAGGTACAAATGGCTGAATGCTTCAATTTCTTATACATCTCAAAACGGCCAAGTTCAAGAAGTCATAATAAATTAATTTCAGGTAAAAAATAATTAGTCCATTGGAACAAATATCCCATCCATGTCTGTGTGTGCAAAATGTTATGATTTAAGATTGATTTTCAAGAGAATTGTTCAGTTTTTTTATCTCTCCTGTAAAATTAGTATTTTTCTATATATCTTTTCACTTCGTGGTGGGTGTGAAGCACAGGCTTTTTTTTATTATTTGTTTGCATTGCACTGCACATGTCTGAAAACAAAGAATAAAAACTCACATTGGAAAGAAATAATATAAACAGTTATAGCACAGTTAAGTCCCTTTGATTAAAAAAATGATGTGTTTACATTTGACATAATACACTATGACAAGTTATGATTTCAAACAGAGATATGAGGGGCAATTTTTTAAAACACAATTACAGTGGCAATATATTAATATTTCATGTTTAAAATGTTAACATAGTCTCTTAGAAAGGGCTGCTTTATTTCTTGGCAATTTTTTTAAATGTCATGAAAGCTAAATTTAAAAAAAGGGCTTTTAGTTTTTAGTTTTATACAAAAATTTTAAAGCTTACATATTTTCTTAATTTCTGTTGAATGGTATTCAAAGATGTTAATTAAGAAAAGAAATGTTTTTAAAGGCACAGGAGTGAGAAAAGCTGATACACATACCAACTATGTCGCACACAGTCATTTTAATGGAGCCTTTACAACCATTGTTTACGTCTTCCTGCGACTTGTAATAGGACAACACTCCATTGTCTAAGATGAACCAACGAGGCTGCCATCCTACCAATAGAAAAGCATAAACACGTTTTACATATATATATATATAGAAAATTATATTATAATATTATATATAAAAAATTGCATTATAAAGTGGTCAACTTTAATTGGCGTTAAAGATGATCACTCAAAACTACCCAAAACAGACGCAGAGGAGGTATAGTGATTTCGATAGTACAGAAACCCTGCTTCTGCATTCTCTATTAATATTATTACTCATTGCCACAGCAAATATTTTAACTTTAAGACAAAAGAAAGAAATGGATTTACAGCCCTTATCATCATGGCATAAGTATAGACTCCTCAACATCCTTTAGTGGCGAGGAGAGAGTATGACTCCATTTCAACATCCTTTTAAACACCTGCAGATACTTCTTTAGTCTTAACCCTCGTGGCCCACAGCCCTATATAAAGGGAGTGTCATCGGACTGGGAACGCAATCCATTGTCGAGTCTTCGGGAAGCGCCAGCCCTATATATAGAGCATGGACCCTGACCTTCTTTCAATGGAAATTTCCATTCTCCTTTTAAAGCAAAATGATGGAGTTGATGTTTGAGCACATTCTGAAATAACAGCCAATGAAAATGCTGTTTACTTTAGTCGTAGCATCCCTAGCAGTCTCGTTATCGATCGGCAAAGTGACGCAGTGTCAGTTTGCCAACTTCATACTTCACTGAATAGTGTTCACTGTCATTAGCGTCATTTGCTTTTGTTGATCGTTTTTATTTCTTTTATCGCAATGGAAATCATTGATCTGGGACGTCCTGAGACGCTGGTGATGTCAACAGCCCATTCATCACTATAGACTCAGACGTCGAGCTTGAGTTGCCCGAGGAGGAAACCCCTCGTCAGTCGCGGGTGTTGCCAATACATCGGCGGTGACCTGATGAGGAGGAGGAGATGGTAATGGAGGAAGAGGCAAGGGTGGAGGAGCCTGTGGAGGACAACATAATGGAGGGAGGGAGTGTCAAGCCCATCTCGACATGTTTTTTCTGGAGAGAACGGCCTGCAGAGGGAGATGAGTGCCGATGCGACTCCACTGGATTACCTGCATCTCATGATCACCGATGAGATGGTAGAAAAAATGGTGATTGAGACAAAGTTGACTTTTATTTACTGAATGAACTTAAAATTAATTAATTTGTTCATTATTGCTTAATTTGTTCATTTATCATACACAATTCATTAATTATTCCAACAGTTGCATCATTAATAACATGAATTAACTTAAATTTAATCAAGCAATTAAGTCATTGGTTAATTAATTAAATATTTAATAAGAAAATTGAACACATGAAACATTTCATCCTTAATTAATTAATCTCCTGTGTCTTTTAATTGTAATGCAATTTGCATTTATTTTCCCTTTCAATTTTTGTATATTTTCAGATATGCAGCCGACTCCTTGCGGGAAAAAACAGCTGGGTCCCTTTTCCGCTTTCACAAATGGGTGGACGTGACTGTGGGCCTTCTTTGGCCTCATTATTGCCATGGGGCTTATCGTCATTGAAGATCTTGACAAATACTGGAGTATTGACGAGATCTACAACCTGCCTCTCTTCCGCTCCGTCATCAAGCGCAACCGATTTTTCCTCCTCCTGCCTTTTTTTCATCTCTGTGACAACTGCCAGCAACAGCCAAAGGGTCATGATCCGCTGTTCAAGATTCGGCGATTTGTTACGCAGCTGAATGACAACTTTCAGCAAGCGTTCAAACCCGGTGAGAAGATTGCGATCCACGAGGCCATGATGGCCTGGAGGATCATCTGTCCTTCCGCATTTATAACCCCGATAAATTTGGGATCAAGGTCTTCAAGCTTTGCGACAGCACCATTGGCTATTGCTCCAACTTGAAATTTTACGCTGAGCAAGAAGAAGACATCACCCAAAGGAGCCACCTTTGATGTTGTCCACCGTCTTCTAGAGCCTTATCTTGGTTGTGGCCGCACCCTCTTGGTGGACAATTACTATTCCAGTCCTGAGACCTGTTCACCTTTCTCAGAGATCAGGATACCTATGCTTGTGGCACCCTTCACCTGAATCGTCGGAATGGTCCCCGAAGGCAATGATCCCCAAGCTGGCAAGAAAGGAAACTGAGACGAAGGCTCTAATGAAAGGCACATTAAACCTCCTGCGGTTTTTTTGACAAGCGTGAGGTCAACATCCCGACAACAGCTCATGATGCCCGTGAGGATCGACACCAGAAAAGTCTGCCCCATCATCCACGACAGTATCATTAAGCTTCATGCAGTCGATGAATACAACAAGAAGATGGGAGCTGTCGACAGGAGTGACCAGATGGTGACTTATAACGCCTTTAAACGCCGCACTCTGAAATGGTGGAAAAAAGCATTCTTTCACATGTTTATGCTCAGTGTTTTAAATGCATACATCTTGTATAAAGTCACCTCTGTGAAGAAATTGAGCCACCGCAAGTTCCGGAGGAACCTGGCTAAGCAATTCATACAGTACATATGTCTGTCGCCATTTCACACGAGGCCTTCTGAAGTGGGAGACACATCACTCCTCCGCTTAACAGCACGACACTTTGTGGACCTGGTAAAACCCAAAGCAGGATGAAAATCAAAAATCCACAGCATGATTGCGTTGTCTGTTCCCAGTCTGGAAAACGAAAGCACTCACATTATGAGTGCCGATGTTGTAACGTAGGACTCATGTCCCGCCCCTGCTTTGAAATATTTCATACGCGTAAGGATTTCAAGCGGGTATTGAAGCGAAAGCTGCAGATGAGGGAGAGGAGGTTGCATAAAATGAGGGACCTGCACTTCTAGACTCCACCACCAACACCAAAACCACACAGTCCTTTTCAGGACTAGTCCTAATGGGCCTGGCAGGAAGCTTACCTGGTATACTGGACCAGTGGAAAGACTGATTACTGCACTGGAAACATAAAATGAGGACCTCCACCACCAATCACCAAAAACCAGACAGGACTACCTCTCTAAGGCTTGCGACCTGGTATACTGGACCAGTGGAAACACTGATTACTGTGTATCAGCGACTCAGACAGGAGAGTTGACTGGATAATTTTCAAAAGTGACTTCCCACAGGATTACTATTGTGCCAATGATTATTCAAGGATGGATTATAACTTCTCTACAGGTGAATAGGCTCAATGAAATCGGGTGAAGTTTTAAAGTTCTAGCTTTTTTTTTTTTAAGGTCTAAAAACAATTAAAAATGAATTAAATATATCTAATATCAAAATATATATTCATCCTCTTATCAGCTTTCAGAAAATGTATGGTTTTATGTATAATACCCTTCACAACAGTTATATCCGCGATTGTTCAGACACTAGTCAAAATCTCGGCTTTTCTCTCTGCTAACGCCTCATTTTTCTAAACAAGCAGCCGTGGCAACCCCGCACTCCCAGTACGTCACTTCTGGAAAATGGCGATCACTACGAGGGTCAACAACGCTGCTCGAATCGTTATACAGAAGAAAAGGAAAGACAACGCCTCTGTTCTCCCCTCCGACAGCTGCACTGGTTTCCTGGTGTAACGAGTGCAGTTCAAGGCAACCACTGTTTTCAAATGTGTAAGCAATGCAGCTCCAGCGTATGCCTGCAACCTGCTACTACAGCACTACCAACCCGGCAGGTCACTACCAACAGAAATGTTCTCAAATTGAAGATTCCAAGGTGTCAACTGAAATCTGACGAGGTAGTTTCCAATACCTCAGTCCAAGAATATGGAAAAGCCTTCCACCTGAAATCCAGTCTTCGTCCTTAGACATCTTTAAACAGCGCCTCAAGACCCATCTGTATTAGTATTAGTATAGATCTAGACAGGCGTTGAACTTAGATTCTATTTCTTCAAGTGTCTTAGTCCAAAGCTTTTATACATATTTATATTTTATTCTTAGCATTGAAATTGTAGTGCGTCCAGAGTCCTACGTTCGGGGGGGGGGGGGGGCGGCGGTACAATATAAATGTTTACTCTATTATTTCTTATTAAT
Organism: Doris montereyensis; assembly: GCA_037039925.1. Classification (NCBI taxonomy): domain Eukaryota; kingdom Metazoa; phylum Mollusca; class Gastropoda; order Nudibranchia; family Dorididae; genus Doris; species Doris montereyensis. Next base: position 372,840 of record JAXRKP010000029.1, on the reverse strand, counting down.
AGAGAAGTGTTCACTGTTCACCTGAAAGGTAATTCGTCCATTTCCACAACACACCCTCCATGTTTGTTGTTGTACGTCAACATGAAAAGTCAGTCACAGTTATAAGCCGGCTTCGATAGTTTCGTACAACGAGGCGTGGACTATCGATCGAGGTCGCTCTGAAAGTATCATGCAGCGAGTCCTTGTCAGTGAGAACAAATTGCAGCTAGGAGTTAAATAAGGTGAAGAAACTGTTATCCCTACCCATTCATCGGGTTTTGTACTCATTCGCACATCAGGGTGTCAAAGTGGCCTCATGTTTCAAATAGACAACAAGAAAACCAATACAGTATTACTTCTC